>JAAGNO010025489.1:11903-43081 GCA_033439905.1 Ceryle rudis | reverse complement strand
AGGGCCGAGGCGAGGCGGCGCCGCGGGCAAGGCGCGGCGCTCGCCCCGGGGCGCAGAGGGCGGCCGCCGCCTCCCGCCGCGGGGATGAGCGCCTCGGCGGCCACCGGCGTCTTCGTCCTTTCCCTCACCGCCATCCCTGTCACGTACCTCTTCAACTGCCTGGCGGCCGGCGGCAGGTGAGGCGGGCGAGGCCGGGCGGCTCCCGCTCTTCGGAGAAGGGAGCGGGCGGGCGGCGGGGGTGAGGGAGGTGCGGGCGGCCAGGGGAGCCCGGCGGGTATTTTTAGCGGCGGCGCAGGAGAGGGCAGCCGCGGCCGCGGGGCTGCGCGGAACGGGGCGGGAGGCGGAGCGGGGCAGCGGAGGGCGCGGGTCGGGCCTCGCCGCGGGCTGTCGGGCGCCGACGGGGGGCGGCCCGGGCGGGAGACGGAGACCTGTGACGGGCCCGCTAACGGGAGGGCCGTGCCGGGATGCAACCGGGGAGACACGAGCGGGGCTCCTGGCTCGGGAGCCCAGCCTGGCCGCTCACCCCAGGACCTTCAGAACTGCCGGCTTCGCATCACCTGCAGCGTGTCCCGGCGTCGTCGGAGCTCGGGTGGCCACCGCTCCCGCAGGCGGCTCCCCGGCGGCGCCGGCTGGTAGCGCCTAAAGGACAAACCGGTCCAGAAGGTGTATCGGCTGGTCCCGCACCGTGCCTCGAACCCCGGGGCAGCGGGCGCGGGAGGCTGTCCCGAGGCTCTCCGGCCTCCCGTCGGCTCCCCTGTCAAGGCATCCACGGACAAAATCCAAATCATTTTAAAAACGAGTGGAAGAACTCGGTAGCCTCCAAAAGCTCCCGAGCCGCACGCCTTGGGCACCGCCACAGATGGGCGAGTTTTAACTGAAAAAAAAAAAAAAAAAAAAAAAATCCCAGGATAAACCGCACGTCTAGAAAATAAAGGTCTTTCCTCATGGAAATAAACCAATGTATTTAAAGGTCCGTGAGGTATTTTGTCATCCCACAGCCTGGAATGTTTTGCAACTTCATTGCAGAAATACTTGCTTTGTGTTTTTAAGGCTTTGCTACATCTGTTCCTCCTTCATTTTCTTCCTTCTGGGTGATAACTTATTTTTTTGTTTCTCATTGCTAGAGAAATGCCAAATAACACATGCTGACTTACTTGATTCATTGCCAATATTTAATTCAAACTGGTAGACTGCAGTGAAAAGTCACTGCAATATTAACAGCTGTAATGGTATGAAGAAATTCATCACTGGGAAAACAGACTAGCAGAAGATTCAAACCATAAAATAAAACAACAAGCTAGTACTGCTAGTCCTGACTCAGAAAGTACGTGTGTATCTTGCAGATTTTTTTCCGCAATAATTTTAACTCCAATTTCACCGAGGCCAAAGTTGTTATAGTTGGTATTTGTGCACAGTTTGTTTTCCTGACACACAGAGTGGTACCATGTATAAAATCACATGCCAAATATTTTTAGCTTATTTCTGGACTTTACCTAACTTTCCCCCTCCTTTTTTTTTCCCCCCTGAACACTGAGATGGAGTGTCTGTCTTAAAGAGAACAAAATACAATTTACATAGTTGAGAGAGGTAAATCAATTTAAAAATTATTTTCTTAACTTGGGTTTTCTTGGGGAATGATACATATTTGCTTTGTGATGAAGATTTTTGTGCTCTTCTCTGCTACCACTTCACATGCACTAACATAGCCCTGTCTTCAGAGAAAAGATCTTTTCTGCTGAGGCCACCTGCATTGATTCCTGATCCTCCTCCCCAAAGTGACCCTGCCTTGTAGGGCTGGAGGGACCTTTGGTAGCACTTCCAAACCTGGAAATTAAACCTTGGTCTGTCATAGGTGCTCCACACTGCTACTCCTAATGCATGGGACTGAAGTGTTTTATTTGTGAATACGTAATTTCCCGAGTAGATAATTTATTGCTGAGGTTAGACTAAAAGTCCACAGTGATCCTTGAAATCTCTGTGTTTGTGACTTTCACCTCTCATTGGCCGTAAGTTTTCCATCCTTTTTGTTTATTTTTGCAGATACCAGTATGAAAACTGATTTTAGTCAGACAAATCTAGACTCCTGGATATGTTGTTTATCAAGCTATTTTCTTATTTCCTCTTTTTAGATGATCACATGTGAAAAGACAGACACGTAAACTCTCCAAAACCATAAAATGACAGACTATGTGATGGACTTTAAAAACAGCTGTTTAAAGTTACTTTTAAGAGCATGTGCATTTGAGGATAGCTGGTAAGAAAAGCTGAAGAAAAAAAAATCTGTCTCTTTGTCTGTCTTTTAAATGATTTTTTCTTTTTAATACTGTTACAGTTCATGGGCAATTGTTGCAGTCGGATTGCTGGTTCTGGTTTTCATTGCTCTGTTGGCTCGTGTTGTTGTGAAAAGAAGACCACCAAAAGACCCGCTGTTTTATGGTATGTCTTGGTAACAATGAAGCTAAATTCCGAAAGTGTTAATTTACATAAATGACAATATATGATATATATATCGTATTATATATATAATATACAATATTTCAAACTTAACATTTAAGGTACATCTTCAGAACCCAGTCTGGTGAGGTGCTAAGGAGGTAAGAAAGACAGACTGCGGGGAAAAGGAGGAGAAATAAAGCTTCTTTTGAACCCTTTTATTATTTTCAAACAGGAGATCCACCTTAGGGACAAACCAGACCTCCCGTTTGAAAAGCATAAGAATAACACTCCAGTTGGGCTGTGAAAGTGCTTGAAATATGGTCATGCCTCCTCTGCTAAGATCCAACTCATAGGAGGACTTGGGCACCACAGGAGACCTCTCCAGCATATCTTATCCTAAGAGGACTCACTTGGGCTTTTTGGATCAATGGCCTCCATGGCTTGGTTCTCCCTATGATTGAGTTTCTTAATGCTCTCATTTTTATTAGGCTTCTGTGTTAACTCACCTTTGTGATATGTAAAAAAGTTCAAACCACTCCAGCTCCTGGCTCAAGCTGTCTGCAGACTTGGGCCAACATTTTCTATATTGATACTTTGCCATAAAATGATAGCAATATTTATTACCTTAAAAAAAAAAACCCAAAAAACCACCAACCCCAAACCTTAGCTCTACATTACCTTATAGCAAAAATCTACAAGAAAAAACACTGCTGTTTTTAAAAATTTTCCATGGTGGGCCATAGGCAAAGCAGCATACAAACCACCCGTATTTGCCTTCCTCTTCATTACAACTTGTAGGCGTCTGTTCACAGTGTTCTGCGTTAGGCTGGGAGCTCTCTGTTCACACTGAAGTAAAAGGAAATAAATAACATAAACCTACCACAAATAAATTTCCTGTCTCAAAGGAGTAATCCACTGACTTGCCGGATGGGTCTCATATGTACTGCTGTGGCTAATGCAGTTTGCCTTGCTCACCTCCAGCAATGGCAAGTCACATGTTCCTCTCTGCCTCCTTTTTGTTGGCCTTTCTCCTTCCCAAGAGATGACTGCAGGCAATGTCGTGTACTTCTCCTGACCAAGACCGCTGAAAGGCTTCACAGCCCTTTCTGCAGACACTGACTTTCCACGGAGGCTCTGCCTACAGCCCCACAGAATTTTGCATTCCTAAGAAAAGCTTCCTAAGAACTTGGTTGACTAACCACCAATGGAAAATATTCTAGGCTATGTGGGAAAGTCATATTGTATGTTAAATATCCGTGGCCTCAAAGTAGGTGCGTCTAGTTCAACAGATCTCTGCCTGACAGAATTCATCAGACAGTGAAGCAACTGTGTGATTCCAAACCTTTATTTATTTTTTTCCCCCCTTTATCTTATTACAGTTTATGCTGTATTTGCCTTTACCAGTGTAGTGAATCTAATAATTGGACTGGAACAGGATGGAATTATTGATGGATTCATGACTCATTACTTGAGAGAGGTAAACAATTGTTTGGCTTACAAATGCAAATAAAATCTTTACTATAAATAACTTGGTATAGTATTTGTCACAGAAAAATAGTGACTTACAGATTCAAAAGTGTCTTGAATGTGGTCAGTTGACCCATCTCATTATTGTTACGGACAAACCTTCACTGATTTGAAGTCACTGACTCACTTGGGAAAATAGCATACCTTCCAAGCTCCAGTGTTGTCTCAGTTTAACTACTGTTCTGTATCAACTTCTGCGGCAATTGAATAGACTGTACAGAAGGCCGTAGATAGCACTCAGGAGTGGATGAGTACTGCAGGACCTAAATGTGTTACCAAGAAGGAAACAAAATAGCTCCTTTATTTTTGCCTAATCACTTTACTAAAAAGAATTACAGTAGAGTTAAAAAATGATGATGCCAGATACTCAGTCAGCAGAATCTGTTGGCTGCTGAATATCAACATCCACCAAAAATAGCTCGGTAAGAGCGTGATGTGAAAGTCACTGAAGTCATTGAAAAGATTCCACGAACTTTAGCGTGAAATGAGTTGGACTTTATAAAGTTGTATGTTGTCATCAGTATATTCAGTACTGTTGTAGATCTCAAGGTTGTTAGACATATCTATACTTGGTAGCTTTTATCACTAAAATATGGAAAAATAGTATTTCCATAATGTAGTTGAACAAGGCTGACAGCCATACACACGTGGTTTCCCTTTCATCTTGCACCCTAGTTTGCAAAAACCGAACTGATTTGATTATACCTGATCCTACCTAAATCAGTTCCGTGCTTTGAAACATGTATTGTCAACCAAAAACTGTACCTCTGGATTGAAAGAACATCAGCTACTGTTCTGAAATTGTTTCCTGCTGTTCTTTATTATTTGTTATTCTTCCTCTTATCACTGTATCATTTTAAAAACAAACGTTCCCTAGGGTGAGCCGTATCTGAACACTGCGTATGGCCATGTGATCTGCTACTGGGATGGCTCCGTTCATTATCTGATGTATCTGCTGATGGTGGCAGCTATTGCATGGGAGTAAGTCATTTGGATTTGTGTACTTTTTACTTTGCTTGCATTCTCATATAACCTACAAAGGCCTTTATTTTCTATGCAGTATTTAGATTTTTTCTTCTGGGACCTGAGCAACAGTATTGAAATTCCCTTACTTTCAGGAATTGTACCCTCACCGTGTTAGTCTTTCTCTCAGCTGAATAAGCCCAGCAAATACATTGAGTTGCAGTCTTGTCCCTTTCCCCCTGCAGCAGAGAGCACAGCCCATCCACACGCGTTGTGTTAGTTAAGAGGAAAGCTTAAAGATGATGCACATTAAAACCGTGAATTCACACATGAATGCAGGATTTCTCTATGTCCTCTTGGAAGCAAGAATCCACTGTTGACTTGTGGTACAAATTTTAAACCCTTTACTTACTAAACTACAACCATGGCAATTAGTATAATATTTGAGGGTGACTTGGGGCAGGGGATTTTCAGGGACAGTGCAATAATTATCTCTTGTTTTCTTTTTTAAACAGACAAAGCTATAGAACCATTGGCCTCTACTGGCTAGGTTCCATTATCATGAGCATCATTGTCTTTATGCCTGGAAACATTGTGGGTAAGGACATAATTTACCTTTTCCTGTGAAACATTTTCTAAATTCACCTTAGGCTAGCTATATTTTACTGCAGTATTGGTTCCTTTCTGGAATAATATGAAAAAGGAATATTAGGAATATCAGTAGAGACATGCAAGATACTATTTTACATATGAGGAAAGGAAGAGGGAGACCACAAAAAACCCCAACCCTTTCAATTTACATTGCTCTAAAGGGAAAAAAAAAAAGTATTGTATTTTGTTATGCCCATAAGTCTTTAATCCAAACTAGGTTTAATTTGAGCAATGAGACAGTAACTGTTTCTTAGTATCATCAAAAGATAAGTCTTATTTTGCATAGAATTTCCAATTTACTTAATAGTCTGAAGAAATTCACACTATTTGAGAAAACACAAGAGGCATCTAAATCACCTTTAAAAGTGAAATCTGGAAGTTACTCTATTTTCAAAATAAATATCGCAGCCCTAGCTTTCCAACAAAAATCAGTGCTTAGCTGTGCTGCTAGAGGTTGAGAATTGTAATAAAAATTTTGCATCATTATTACTGGCAGGTGGTCCTTTAAGAGTGCCACCCCTCTCAATTAAAGATTTCCTTTTTAGCAAAGCTTAAACTGATGTAAAGTTGACAAGTGTTCAACTGAGAAAAAGGTTCAGGTGTCCAAATCCTGTAGTCAGCTTTAGAAACACTCACTCTGGCCCCACTTTTTATGACAGGAGGAATATTCAAGGTGCAGCCTGGGGCTAGTCCAGTTCCCTCCTTTGTAGATAGACACGCACCACAGAGAAACCAGTCAGATTTAATGCAACAATATCTCTTCCTCTTTGCCCTAGGGAAGGCCGAGAAACTTGTTCTCAAAAGCATGCCTTCTGCCTTCCTTTCTGATAGAGAGTAGCCCACGTAAAAGACACAGACTTCCCTGATTTACCTGGGCTGAGGATAGCTCTCTGAATTTTAGTCCTCAAGGCAGTTTGTCCTTGTAGAAATCAGGACTTCAGAAAACAAATGCTGTGTCAGATCTTAACAAATAGATACACTCCCTTTTTTTTTTTACATTTTTTAAAGAATACTGTCACTATTTGAAGCAGGTTCCATTAAGAGGTTTCAAAGCTGTCCCATCCTGTTGGACTACCTACTGCAGAGTGACAGAGGTGCTTTCCTGTCCCCTAAAACCCCTCTAGTTTCCAAAATGGCTTCCTGTCTGATAGGGTCTCTGTGACCCATGACTCCACTGTTACGATTTGCAACAAGATCTTTGTGTTGTTTTAACAACAGTTTATATGTTTTGTGTTTACGTTACCATAGCTGGTTCAGGTTTGATATTACATAGGATATTTTTTAACTCTTCTACAATGCAGCTTAGAAATTCTGATACATCTTATAATTATTTTTTTAACAGGCAAATATGGAACAAAAGTGTGTCCTGCTTTTTTCTTAAGCATACCATATATTTGCCTTCCTATATGGGCTGGGTTCCGAATTTATAACCAACCTTCGGTGACTCGTGACACTCCAGTTAAGGTAAGATTTTTGTATGCAAGTGTTGGCTACTGTTAGGAAAACTGAGATCTGCTTGCTCTTTCTACTGAGATTTCTATGTCGCTCGGTGAGCAGGGTATGTACTGTAACTGTTCACTGTTACGACAATTGCTGCCGGGCTGCGTAGACACTGTAAAACTATTTATATTGCAGAACCATTCCATTATGGTAGGATAAAGAGAATGCAAAAGAATCTGATGTTTAAAGAACCCCCTGCTTGGTGTAGTTGTGTTACTACCCTCCATCTAGCTTCTGTCTGTTACAATTTCCTGGCTGATGAAAATATTGACATATACCAGCTTCATAAAGCACCGCTAAATCCTTATAGAAGCTCTGCAGGAAAGTACTCTTCTGCAGATGACTTACAAATTTCACGTAAGTTAATAATTTTGTGTATACAGGACATACTTTATGAACTGTTTTATATTTAAATAAATATAAATCCCTGCCATACAAAGCACAGAACAGCTTTTTAACTCTCTGTTTCTATAAGCAAGCCAGTTTATTGCCACAGCACACCGTATCAGTTGTAAGTAAGAGAAATCATTAATATTTTTGCATCACAAGAGCTCCTGAGTCTGTCAGGTTCATTCTATAACTGAAAACATAGACACAGATGGAGTTAACTCTTGCTCCATAGCATAGGCAGTCAGTGTGCAAGTGGTGTAGCCTGTGGCATAGAATAGTAACAGCAGATGAGGCACTGACAGAGTTTCCCAGAAATGTTTGAAAGATAACATTCAGCCATCCATCCATGACTCTTCAGTAGGCAGATGTTCACGTTTTCTGAAGTTTGAAGAACTGCTACAGAATCACCACTTTCAGGGCAAATCCCTGCAAAAGGCAAACTGCGGGGACACTTCAGCTGCCAAACCCTCTTCTGCCCTCCTGCATAGGCTTATAGGAAACCACATGTCCCAGCCCAGCACTTTCAGCTGATTTACTTAAAGGTGTCACTAGTGCTGGCCAGAAACACATTCTTTAGAGGCATCAGAGTAGAGAAGGTAAGTGTAGCTAAAGGTAATGATGGCAGGTTTTGCCATATATATTAGTGAGAACATCCTTTGCACAGAGAATGGGTGGAGGTTTCAGTTTGTTTTTCTAGTACTGAGAACACCATAAAAATTTCTATTAAAGAGAATATGTGATGGACTATTTATCTGTTGAAATATACATAGCCGTGTCTCCTATGCTTATCAGGAGCTAAACTGCTTACCTAGGTCTGATACTTTACTTTGGTATATATTGCAGAAAAACTTAGTTTTTAAATAATGTTTCAAAAAGAGAGTGCATAAAAAAGCTGGTGATCTGAAAATTTAAGATTGCACATCCTTCCTTGTGAACTTAAACTTCCTTGTCCAGAAGGTCACAGAAAAAGCCTTGATTCCTTTTACTGGGGCCTCTTACCCTCCCTAAGTAATTTCTTTTTTAGAAGTTGATTTTTACCTTCACAGCTAATTTATACTCAAAATCCAAGCATAAATACCAGGGTTCACTAACCATATACCTTAAAATGACTTTAAATCTTAACGCAACTACTCATGAATTTTTCTTTGGGTTTTTTTTTTTAATACGACTCTCTCAGTCCTGAATTAAATATTGTTTCCAGGAAATATTTGTGTGGAATGCTACTAATCAGTTAGCTAATCATTCTAAGTCCTGAAAATACTTAGTTCCCTTTCAGTAGATAACTTACAATTAGCTGTAAAATTGAATTTTATTTTTAGCTATCATTATTCAGAGTTGGTATTAGAAGATTTAGGAAAAAAAAATAAATGCTTTTAAACATGATAGTGCACTTATATTTAAAAAAATACATGAAATCAACAGAAACAGGATGTATTCTTTTGGCCAAGGTATTCTCATTGCTAGAGTATGATTATAGACCAGATAGTGTTAAAAAAAAAAAAAAACCAAATTAAAATCACTGTGGGGACAGAGAAGAAGTAATCAAGTTTTGGGTGTTTTTTCTGTCAGAGGTGGGTGCAAGGGAGAGGAATGGAGTTGTGCTCTCATTTAGTATCAAACCAGGCTGTGCTGCAGCATTTATGGGGATCACAGAATCACTGGGGTTGGAAAGGATCTCTAGGATCATCAAGTCCAACCTTCATCGTAACATCTCTCTATCCATCAGACCAGAGCCTCAAGTGCTATGTCTACTCATTTTTAAACACCTCCAGGGATGATGACTCCACCACCTCCCCGGGCAGCCTGTTCCAGTGCCCAACCACTCTCTCAGTGAAGAATTTCTTCCTAATATCTAATCTAGACCTCCCCTGATGCAACTTGAGGCCATTTCCTCTCATTTTATCATTAGTAATTTGGGAGAAGAGACCAAGACCAGCCTCGCTACAACCTCCTTTTAGGTAGTTGTAGAGAGCAATAAGGTCTCCTCTCAGTCTCCTCTTCTCTAGACTGAACAACCCTAGTTCCCTCAGCCTCTCCTCATAAGGCATGCTTTCCAGACCCCTCACCAGCTTCATTGCTGTAATCTAATTAATGTCTATACATGGGGATCTAATTAATGTCTATAAATACATGAGGGCTGGGCGTCAAAAAGGCAGAGACAACCTCTTTTCACTTGTACCCTGTGATAGGACCAGGGGCAACGGATTCAAGCTCAAGTACAGGAAGTTCCACCTCAACATGAGGAAGAACTTCTTTACCGTAAGGGTTACAGAGCAGTGGAACAGACTCCCCAGAGAGGCTGTGGAGTCTCCTTCTCCGGAGACTTTCAAGACCTGTCTGGATGCATTGCTGAGTGATCCGCCCTAGTTCTGCCCTGCTCTGACAGGGAGGTTGGACTTGGATGATCTTTGGAGGTCCCTTCCAACCCCTAACATTCTGAGATTTACAAAGCCCAGCAGATCTATCTACAAGTATATCAGCTCAGAAAAGTTTAATGTAATTGAAAATTCACTAACATAATTAACACACATAAATTTGATTTGCATATGAATTCTGAAGGGACTGTGCTATGGACAGCACTTGAGATTATTCTGATTCCTTAAACTGATCCTGTAAGGAGCCTCTCAAAAGTTTTGGAAAATAGCTTTATCATGGTAGGGAGAGAAATTGCAAAGCATGCCTACACGCTTCCGTGCTGTGCAAAAGCAAGAGCAGGGTTGGTTGGTGTCAGCAATGCTCATACTGTCTTTCAAATTCTTGCTTCAGCTTTTTTTTTTTTTAAGCTTTGTATTTTCATTTTGGTTGCATGAATTTATGCACAGAGAAAAAAGGTGCAGGTTTTCTGTACCTTGGCAATTTCACAAACTCATACTGCACGAGAGGTTGTTCCCACTAATACCGGCTCTGGCTCCAAAACCTCTAAGTACAAGATTCTGTTATAGCTTTGTGATCACGGTAAATATGCACATTCATTTAATATACCTTTTGAAAGGAGGAGTGATACAAATATATAAGCTTCATACTTAGGCAAAAGTATGAAAGAAAATAGATCAACCCTCAAACTTTCCATTATCCTTCGGTAGTCTACATCTGAATATGACTTGCAACTCAGCAGTCATGGGAGGCCTTTGTCTTTAACAGGAATAAATATTAGAATATAGACATTCTTTTCAGGCAGTATTATAAATATTCCTACACTAGCACTTGAAATGCTGCAAAGTGACACCATCCTGCCAAAACAGACCTGTTGTTTGTGTCTGAAAAACAAACCAAGGCGATACCTTTTTTTTTTAATCTGAAAAAGATTCTTGACAAGGAAAAAAAAAAATTTTTTTTTGGAAAGGATAGCCTATGTGTTTAAAGTAGCCTTGTTTTTGTTAAACTACGGTTCAGACCTTGCAGGTCTTTCTCAGGAATTGCGCTTGCGAGATCGGTTCTCCCCTTTCAGTAACTCTGTTGTGAGTATCTTGATCCCAAGTGCTTTTAACTGGGCCTCTACATCCTAATTATTGTTTTGTGCTTTGGAGACAATTCCACAAGTGTATGACAGGAAGGAAATCAGGTTTTTCTTTCGCCGCCTGCATGCCAACACACGGCTAATAAAAAGGAAGCGGAAATGAGTAACACATACAAATGGGGAAGTTTTCCCTCTGAACTACAGAAAGATACTCTGATGTGCTTGTAATTTTGTCTGTGACTACCCAGTGCTGAAAATGTACCTCAAATTATTTCCATGGGTCTTGCCAGTTTTACCATGTAGGCAAAGAGATGACTTTGGTTTCTCCAAGCCATCTTCCACGTTAGATATCTATATGGCCTTCACTACTGCAGAGTGAACCCCTCGTATCTGCCCCTGCAGTGCAGCAGGGGGATTCCTGTGCTGAGGCTGAGAGGAGGGTACAGAACAGATCACATCCAGGTGCCAAGAAGTGCTTCAGTCCCTGTCAGAAGAATCCATACCATACAGTAAGAAAAGAATGAAAGGAGGATTTTCCACAGGCTGCATACACACACACACACATTTCATTCTCTATTTCTGCATTACACGTTAAGATACACTTCTTGCCCACTGAACTCAGAAGAGAACTCAACTGGCCACAGAAAGGCTTTTATTTTATGCCAGTGATATTCCATTCATTTCAGCAGTGTCACAGGTTGCTGAAAACCAGCTTAATTGTCAATAATGAGATGAACCCTCATTTTACTGTCCCTCCAAACAGTCCTTTTACAAAGCCTGATAGATTAAACTTCAAATGTTTCAGACAAACCTACATTTCCAAAGCTTTCTACATATTGACATTCAGGAAAATTAATTCATTCCAATTAACAAAAGACATGACTTTGAAGCTTTAAAACTTTATGTGATCGCAGAGCTAGTGTTCATTCATTTTAGGTTGCTAAATATATACAGCTAATCTATATTGAAATGGCTTTAGTTGGATCCATCCATTTCTATAGTTTATTCAGATGAATTTTCCTCACTGCAACCTATCAAGTCTGGAATCACCTGTTTAGATGTGGAAATCTTTCCGTCTCTGAAATCAGTGGATAAATAGGGTAAAGTATCTGAGAACTAACTGTGTCTATCGTAATGTTTCACTGCTTCACACTTCATGTAGCAACTGATCTGGAGTTAAACACACATCATGTGGAACCAAGATGTATTTACGAAACATGTTCTGTGTTGCAGGTGGTTCAGGAAGTCCAGAAGAAAGGACTCTTAAGAAGACCAATCGATTTAATGTTAGCTGCATACCTCATTCTAGCAACGGGGTTTTGCATATTTAGGGGCATGGTAAGTTGAAGATATTTTAATATTCTGGCCTTTAATTTTAACTCAGATTTTTAAATTTTAAATCCTTATGTCTGCATGAAAAAGTATGTATGTGCTGGTCAAGGGAAATCCCATGACTTTTAGGGTTGGAATAAGCCTTAGACATAAAGAGGACAGATTGATTATTTATGATAACTAGCGATGTCTTCCTTCTTTTTGCCTGTGTAAAGTGTAATTTTACAAAAGGAGGTGCACAATCACAAGAGTAAATAGAATCCCAAGTACAGATCAACATGACCTAAAACTTTTTGTTGGTCTGGTGTTACATTTATGGCCAAGAATATGGAGACAAAGCAACTAAATTAGATCTGTATTCATGTTTTTCTAAACAAAGGTGTGTAGTTAAAACTATGTAGGAAACAAAGTTAATTTACACTGCATGAGATAGCTGAGAACATTTCCACTTACAATATAGAGGAATATAACCACAGTACCTGAATAGCACATATTGTTTCTACTTACCAAGAGCTGGTTTTTTTATTAAATGTTTGTTCTTTAAGCAAAGTTGGTTGAATTAACATTACTGAGGGGATGAATCAATACTGAGAATGCTTGAAATTGATAAATCCAGTAGAAAGAAAATCTAGTCCTCTGTCAGCTCCGAAGCATTTTCTGTCTTAGGCAGAAGGGAAGTTGTGTATCATTCAGTGAACAGAACTCAAATGTTTAGGTGTTTTAGACAACCGCCTGCTTGTAAGAAGTGATGGTAAGTACCCAAGCAACATTTTATTTACCTAGCACAGATTATCCTTTTGTAGTTCTGCTTCTCACATTACTCTGTCATTTTCTGCTGTTTCTCTGAAAATTTGCCTTTTTCTTTTTTCTTTTAACTTGTCATAGACTGGTTTATTTCTTATAGATCATGCTACTTCAAAGCACCACCGATGCAGGTTAATCAGCTGTTTATCCTGTAATTTCACTGTGAGGAGTGTCATGCTCTAACATCTAACTTGGTTCTGCAACCCTACTTCTTCATTTTTCTGAGAAATTTTTTTGTTGATTTTGAGAGTGTGGTCACTTCCTTATACATTCTCTTCACCAAACAGGAACTGCTTTCTGGCCCTACTTATATATACAGAGATCAACCAAACATCTCTGTGTAAGCTGTAGTAACCAAGATTTTGTGAAAAAGCTAATAAAACATAATCCATTATAGTTCACTCAGACCTACTTCTTGGATGCCCATGTTGTAAAAGAACAGAGAGGAACATCCAGTGTTTGTAAATCTTTACATTTCTCCCTCAAAGTCACATGAAAAACACACATGAAATTAAGTTGTGCAAAAGTTCAGTCCTGTAAATTAGGCATTAATGATGCCTTGCCATAAAACACTTAGAGTGACAGCTGTTAACACAGATTGGTAACTCATCTTAGAATTATATTCTTTGTAGTAGTTTTAAGGGCTACTATGAAAAGGAACTACTTTTGCAGCTGGGTCTCTCTTCATGTTTATTTGGAACTTCGTTCTTTCCATAAGGAATGTAAAATCCAATAATCTCACCTTTGCTATTCTCTTTAAAAATTAAGTAACACCAATCTCTCTTCATTGCTTTCCACTGCTACCTTGCCACACTGCACCTCTTCTCTTGTTCTATATCCATAGCTTGCTGTTCTAAAATTGGGTGCTTAACCTGAAGTTTCCACTGTTTGAGCAATTTTCCACTGGAAAGTTCATTTGCTGGCATCAAAGCCTGTTTTATCAGAGCAAATCAATAGCAATTATACTTTTACTACAGCATGGCCAGCTGACTGGATTCTTTTCCAGTCAAAATCTGTAAAGCAGGCTGTCAGCACTTCCTCGCAAACCCTCTGAGCAGGAGCTGAGAGGAGGCTGCATTTCAGCTATTTAATTGGTGATCAAATGGATCACCTTTGCAATAGACTTTGGGCAAGCTTCCAGGGTAGCAGCGCTGCAGACCGCTAGTGAGTCTTTAGGGCTGGTAACAGGAGTCAGGTTAGCTCGTTTTAGAACAAATTCTTTGTTCACAGGAAGTTTTAAAAATTCTCCTTAGATTGCTCTGGATTGCCCTGCTGAACTCTGCCGGCTATATATTCAACTTCACGAGCCTTATATAAAAGATCCTGCTGCCTATCCTAAGCTTCAGGTAAAGCATTGACCGTAGAGCACAGAGTGTTAAGAAGTTGTTTGTTAAGTGGTGAAAAGATGATGCCATGGGTTTCACAGATAAGATCAATAAGGGAAGTATTTGTTTATGGCAAATTAAATGGTATTTCCTATTTTCTACTACAGCCATTACAGGGTACCAACTCTTCATTGTGATAAACTTAACTTAGATTCAAATCAGCTACCTAGAGTTACACATCCTGATTACTCGGGCTTCTTTTAATACGGTCCATGAAACAGCTCCGCCTGCTTTTTATGATCATTTCCCTTCCTTAGAAGGGCAAAGTAGACATTCAGTCTGGAATAATAAGGCAAAAAGGGGTGTAGTAGGACTGGCTTCCTTAAGCTTACGTTACGCTTCTGTCACCAGTGACACCCTCCTTGAAGCGTGACACCTTTTACAAAGCCTGTTTACACAAGCATGGCAGAGGAAGGAACTGGTGCTTGACTTCTGGAGTATTTGCAAGGTTGCCATTCTTTTGCAACCCTGGCTGCTGCTTGGGGGCAGAGCCTGAAGTGGTGAGAGGATTCACAAGTGAGGCAATGAGCAGAAACCAAGTATCTCTGCTAGACCTGTTCCTTGTGGGAGAGGGGTGGCTTTGGTGTATCTCATACATCCCCACTGAAACTGCAATGGGGCTTGAGAATTGGACACCCACGTTGTGTGGGACACTGAGTCAAGCCATGCTTATTGGCATGGTCTAAGATGGCAAGGGGGAGGAAAAAACATCCTGGGATGAAGTGAATTTGGATGGAGCAGAGAGACAACAGTCATCAGTATTAGGTGGAGGCCTTAGGCTATCTGGCTCCAGTCACCAACATCCAGGTGTGAAAATCTTTTCTCAGAGAAGCTAGAGGTGCAAAAAGGCCTGGGAATCATTGATGCCGGGAGTGTAGTTTTGAATAGTGTCAACTCAGTCAGCAGCTGGCTAATTTTTAATTGCATCTCCCTCACACTGCAAAGCAACTAACATTTCTGTTTAAAATGCAGATGCTGGCATACATGTTCTACTCTGTGCCATACTATGTGATTGCTCTGTATGGCCTGCTGGTACCTGGTTGTTCCTGGATGCCCGATTTAACCCTTATACATGCTGGAGGACTAGCTCAGGTATTTCTTTGTAAAATGTTCACTCTTGAATTACAAGTTAATAAGTAGAGACCTGTGAATAAATAAGGGGCTCAGGGCTTGGATCTTCCCATGCAGGTTTTATGCCACTGTATCTCAGATCACCTGTTGTAACTGTAAAAATCTAATCTGAGGGAGTGGAGAATCAAACCTTTAACATGTCTCTACTGACTGCCTTCTTGCTTTATTAGACTTCTTCTGCAGAATCTTTTTATTTGGGTCATTTAAACCTTATTAAGCACCCTGCACTCTGTAGCTGAGACCGTGAAGGAAGCCTGTCTTAGAGCTGTAACAATCAATCACGCATGTAAAAAAAACCCCCAAACAACAAAACAGTACCATACATTGTTTCCATAATATGTGTTGACCAACTAGGTAGTATGAAAATTATAAGTCAAAAAAGTATCTACTAGTGACACAGAGTGGACAATATCAGTGGAGGATGTTGATGTATCAACACTAGGAACCTCCTGGGCCACAAACCACAGTAACACTAAGACACATTTGTGTTGCCAAAGGCAGACCAGTGATCATACGGAACTCATTCTGTTCTGATTCTCTTAAGTATTAGGAGCTGTCATTAATTACTAGATGGTGCTGATGCTTATGAAAGGACTGACCAAAACAAAAAAAGTCAACAGGAACTGGTAAACAACTTCTCGTGACATACAGATGAGCATGAAACAGTTGAGGCAGAATGACAATTGATTTGTACCGTACATAGGAAATGAAATGTGCTGTAAGCATCCAGACAATGCAGAAAAATACGCACATAATCCTACAACAGTAATGAGAACATAGGGACACGGCAGTAAGTGGAATTCAAGAACCACTGTGAGACAAACACAGACCAGCACTTCGTTTCTCGTGCCTGAGATAACAATCATGGATACAAACTACAACCCAGCTTAATTTCCAGTAAGGATTGGGGACTGGTATTTTCTATTTGTAAGCTATTATCACAGTGAATAGGAGTTTAAACAGTTTATAGAGAATCTTGAATTGCCAAATTATATCAAACCAGAATCTGGCGCACATTAATGAGGAAGTCTAGATGCTCAAAAGGTATCATAAATATCATACAACTGTGTGTAGCCCAAATCTAATCTAAAAAAAGCACAAGCTGGCTGAAGTAGGCGAGCCAGTGTCAGGAACTTCTCTCTGCTGACAGATTACTCAGGTTTCACAAAATCCCCAGGCAGTCAGGAAAGAAACCATTCCTTCAAAGATTACTTAGCACAAGGAAAAGTAAACCAGAAGTCAGTGTGTGCTATCGCACTCTTGCAACCTTACAAAAAACCTCAGCCTCACAGACTGGAGGCAATTTTTGTTTGGTTAATTTGGGTTTGGTTTGTTGGGGTTTGTTTTGGGAGCTTGCTTTGTTTTTCTTTTAAATGTTTCCCATAACAAACACTTTTTTTTTTTCCTTTTAAATGGCACTTTGTACCTTTTAGCTGTATGATTAATACAGGCAATCTTTTGTTGCTGAACTCTAAAATCCCTCTGTTGTCGTCCCTTGTTGTTTGGCTTCAGGATAATGCTGGTTTACATACTAGACAAGGAGAAGAAAACCTACTGGTAACCTAAAGCTAACACTCAGAATTTCCCAATTTACTCTTTAAAGCTTGTCCTAGGCATAAGCAAATCCATGGGCTGACAGAAACTAACTGATAAAGAGAACTGTATGTTGCTGCACGCCCCCCCCAGTTTATCCTGATTCACAAAATTAAGTTTGAGAGGGTTTGTTTGTAGCTTTTACTTTCATGCACTCCATGTTCAGTTACAGGATGACTGATTTAATTGATTTGTCTTGATGAACTATGAGCAACCTGGAATGAAATATGTGTCACAGTGAATTGATGACTCCCATGTCACTTTTGCCTTTGGTCATTTTGAGGCACAAAACCACATTTCTAGGCTTGTCTACATTCTTTGTTTGTTCTGTTTGGTTTTTTTAAGTTAAAGCATAATAATTGATAATTAAAACATATGTAGCTACTGAAACACATTTTGCTTTCTATTATGCACAAAGGTCCAATAAAGGTAAGTAGCTAATGATGGAAACAGTGGGCACTGCTCCATAGGAATGAACACTGCTCCTACAGACAGAGAATGGTGACATTTTCATTATTATTTCTATCATTACGAAGTATGTACTTCTACCAAAAGTCTCAAAATACCACATGATGCTTCTAAAATGAAAGCCTGTAAAAGTGTCCACCTTTCACAGTCAAAGAAATATTTACCATTTTTCAAAATTACATAGCTCTCTCCTCTTGAATCATTACTAATATTCAGACTCCAGAATCAGGTTGCAACCCTTACTGGGCTTTCTGAAGCTTCATGAAGAGCTCTTTAACTGTCACATGACTAACATACCAGGAGCTTTGATTATACAAAGGGTTGGAATAGTATCTGAACTTGATTAAACTATTTCTCTATGCAAGTGAGCCACGTGAGAAAGGATGAAAAGGCACAGCCCTGCTATCCAAAACCATTTTGTCTCACCAGCCCTCCATAGCCCACTTGCTGTTCTCTCAGATACAGAAAGTTTTTCTCTACTGCTTCTCCAGCTAAGTGTTTTCCTTAATTCTGCAATTTTTGCTGGTTAGTTTTTGCCGTGCCTCATGTCTAGAGGAGAACCTAAACCCAAGGAACCTATTTTTCTAAGTTACTCTCTCCCCACTCTTATTTGATGTCTTTCCTTAGGCTTGTAAGGCCCGGTCCAAATCTCTCCAAAGTTACAGTCTTTGCCTGATTTTAGTTTTAGAGAGAAAGCACAGAGTGAAGAAGGTCTCCTAATCCTTTTCTTAGTTTTCTCAGTCCTTAGTTGGAGAACATTTTTGACTGCAGGGTAAGAAATACGGAAAGTATTGTCTATGATTAGGCTCCTATTTCATGCAGACAAGAAACTTAGCGAGGAGCAGGCATATGCCAAGGTGCACTTGTCAAGTTGAGCAGTGCCACATCCAGCACCAGGCAGCTTCTAGTTGTCGTGGGATGGCCTGATCAGCAGACTGGCCAAGGCTTTGAGGTCAACAAAGGCCATATGTTAAATGGATAACACTACCTTAGAAGTTTACCTGCAGCATCTCATTTAGCTGATTTCTCAGCCAAGGTTTAGGGGTTTGATCCTCAAAATTCTCCACTTCGAGAGAGTTCAGTAACAGAAAGCACCAAGGAATGGCTTATTTACTGAGAGGACCTGACCGTGGCGAGGTAACACAACAGGTTCAAGGTTGCTCTCCCTTACTGCAGTGGCAGCCTATTGTACAACAGGTACAGAGATCTGCAGTAACTAACAGCTCTTGTCTTACTGCTTAAAATGATTTGGTGAGGTAGTAGAAGCAGAGTACAGTCATGGAAAGAAAGCATATAACACAATTTCCAGAGGCAAATTAAATTTAAAAGAGGAAAAAAAAAGTGACTTTAACAGGCCTAAATATTCTCGCTAGTAATGAAAGGAAAAAGCAATGTGTTATATTGAAAAATAAGTCTAATAAACAATAACTTTATTATACAGTGCATCATTAGCTACTAAAAGGCTTCATGGGATACAAATAGAACAAAATGTTTCTGCTTTTGCTTTTTATAACGCTCATAGCTCACTAACGTGCCACAACTCCTGTAAGGGACAAGGCTGCACAATAAGGCTTAGATCCTCAAAGGCAGCTAGGATTCTGTGGGAGTTCTGGGCCTCAAAGAAGCAGCCCCTTACAGCTGTTTTTTCACAAAGGCTACTATGAACTTATTATGAATTTATTATCAACTTACAGTGATGTATAGCTGGCCACTCTGGAGACAGGTGGGCCTTGCCACCTTCCACAGAGAAGAACGTAGCTTAGCATCAAACTCACCCCCAAAAGAGGCTTTAACACACTAACAGGAAACCATTAGTGTCTAGTTAAACATCAGACAGAGGCAAACCTCCTACCTGAAGCCTGGTGGCAGCTGGCTATCTGCTTGGGAAACTGCTGCATCATAGAACAAGAGAACTGTGCTGCTGAGCTCTAGTGCTCTGACTGCCTGGGCTGAGATGGCTCCCAAAGCAAGAAAAGGTAGCAGGGATCTGAACAAGACACCCCCCAGGTGCCAAAGACAGTTCCTGCTTGAGACAGGTGAGAACAAAAAGGCTGCAAGAGACAAACTGACTGAGGAGGCTGATAGAAAAAGGCTGCTGATAGTGTGCTGCTGAACATCTGTTTACCATGTAATAGCTATTTACAGAAACATGCTAAGTGGCACTCTCCTGAAGTGTGTTTGTATTTGATTTCTTTGATTACTCCATTTCCTGACTCAGGTTTGCTAGATCAACTCTCCCTATTCAGTAGAGGTGCTTAGAATCACCTGAAAACCAATTTCCTTTTCTGTTTTGATGTATGGTCTCAAGCCTAACCTTTTGCTAGAGGGTGTGTATTAAAACACCTGCACTGTATTTCACTTTCTACTTTGCTAACAGCGAACAGAACCATGTTCTTTGTGAGTCCAAAATAACTCCTGCTGATACCAGAACAGAGGACGTGATCTGACCATGGTGCACTCCTCTGCATTACTAAAATCCTGGTGTTCCTTTCTTGTGCTCAGCCTAAGATCAAATTGATGTTTATCTTCTCAGATCTCCTCCACTGCTAACTAATAATAAAAAATTGGACGCACAATAGTTAATGTGAATGAGCTGTAGCTTGAAATAGCAGGTAACAGATGGAGACAAAAGATAGTGACTATCCCGATGTGTCTATCTTTAAATGTTTGTTTATGCTAAAAGCATGCTTCAGCTCAGCAAGCTTGTCTTTGCTTATAACCTTCACCATAAACTTAGCCCATACTTCAGAACCGCCCCCCCGTGCCAAAAGCCAAACATTGCAGATGTTCGCTGAAATCATCAGAGGTTCTGCAATCAGAATCTGGAAGACTGGGTTTAAGATTAAAAATAAAACAAAAACAACAAACCAAACCAGAACTAACATAGCTTCCAAGATTTTACTTCCTGACTTATTCAGAGTGAGTGTCTATTTGCCCTTGATGCCAAACCCAACATTCCTCAGGAGGTGGGTGCCGGTCCTACCTGCACCTCTGGGCTGAGGCTTAGGTGTGCAGAACTCTGTGGTGATGTGCACTTCGGTGGCCGTTTGTCTGAGGAGTGATCATGGGACCCTGTTGCATGAATAATCAGCTACAAAGCCAAGGGTGAAACCCTATACCCGATGTAAAGATCAGTGCCACCATGTGCATAGAATAAACCTCCTACTGTGCCACTGATTGGTTCCATTTATGCCTCTTACACCAAGACGTTAATGATCTTAGTTTAGACTGTCATTTTATACCACTGTGCAAAAGTACAATGGCTAATTCTGGAGTAAAAGGGCTGGCTTGGGAAATGTCACCGGAGATGCATATTGCATGCAGATTGTGCTGTCTTTCCAAAATATACATCAACTGTACTTTTTTTCTTTTTAATATATACGTTATATACACACCACAGGCTCAGTTTTCCCATATTGGTGCCTCTCTTCACGCTCGAACTCCTTACATCTACAGAGTCCCTGAAGAAGCAAAAGAGTTTTTCCTGCTATTGAACATAATGTATGGGATTCTTCCCCAGCTGTTCGCTTACAGGTGTGTCAAGAAGCCAGAATTTTTTATGAAAACAAAACAAGAAGAAAAGACAGAGTAGCACAGCTGTTCTCAGCTCCTCTTTTTGGCTATGTATATAATTGGTTTGGGATGTGATCGAACTGCTCCAATGGAACCCAAATGAAGCGTGTAAGATGTGTAAAATTGCACAGTTGTGTAAAGTTGCACGGTCTGTTTTGTTTATCCTACTCAAAAGGGAAAATAAAGACGACTGCCTTCAGCACCACTTCTGAACAACGTGACTTTGCGCTGCAGTGGAGTTGTTAGTTCACGTAGCTATTTTTAAGCTGCTTTGACAGTTTTAGAAATACTGCATGAAGTTAAGTAGTCATCCTGTCAGCGTTTAGCCTCCACGCACTGAAGATTATCAGTGCTAGCAATCCCTGGACACAGCTACTAGCGAATGCGAAGGTCAGTATTTTGAAGTGTGAGAAATTAACATACGTAACTCTGTCACATGCACATGTTTTATTTGTCAAAAAGTATGTCTTGTGGGTCAGCCTTGTTAAAAATCCCAAGAAGTTGTTTAAGAAGCCATCGACTCTTATGGTGAGACTCCACATATATTAAACAAACCATATAGCTTGTTAATTCTTTGAAGGATTCACTTCTGCAAGGACTGCTCATCTGCTTGAAGTTAAGCGTGTGCTTATTAGCACGTCTGCAGAGGGCTCAAAGTTACCTTCAGCAGTCTGGCCTTACACTGAAGCACGGGTTTCCAGAGGGGCGGGGGCTTGGCCGTGTTCTTCTCTGCAGCTACTTTTGCTAATGCTGGTGGGTCATGGAAAAAGTAGCAGCAAATACAGCAACCTTGGTTGGTGTAGTTTATGTTTCTATTTGCAATTCCAACTATTGCCATGCCTTCTGTGCGTATTTATACTGAAACCAGTACACTGACCGCCTTTCTCACAGGTGAAATTAGCCAATGCACACTTTAACTGGAAACGTTATTTTGGGATGTTGACTTTCGGGTGTTTAGATTTAGGGGCTTTTAATTTTCCTTTTAAACCTAATCAGGAACAAGAAAGCATCACCTCATGTGCACGTGTTCTGCACCCTGCACAAGGGGGCTTTCAGAGCAGCAACAAATCCATGCTTTAACACTGTCCCGTTGAAAACTGAGGTGTAGTTCACAGCAGTGCTCAGAAGAGAGAACCCACAGTTTTATACCTCCAGCCAAAGAGGCAGGTCCAAAATAACCACAACACATCTCAGTCGATGCTTCTTGGCAGAAAGGAACTTAGCAATACTAGTTCCTTCCAGCACCCGGCCTCCCTGGTGTGGCTCCTTCCGGGTACTCTAGAGTTCGGGATAGCTCCATCCCAGTACAGCCTCCCGTGAAAACAAACCCAGAGCTGTTGGGCTCTAACAGGACGTGCTTGGCTCACAAACAGGTATCTGAGCCTCCAATGTTACTTCTGATGTTTTTAAAGAAACTCTGAATACATTCAAGGTGAATTTAATAACCTCCTGTTATCCAGAAAAGGCAAAGTACAGAAAAAATAAAGATCTCACCTGCACTTGTATCTATTATGGTCAACTCATGTTAACAGAATGTTTTGCTTTAATACTTGACTTACATTAATACCTCACATTATTACACGTATGAAGCCAAATATGACGCTAACTTAGTTGCTTACAACCTCAAACCTTACTCCCAATACACATTCCAATAAATTTATTCTGTAAAAACAATACATTTTTTTGTTTTCTTTTTTCTTTTGTTTTATGTTTTTTTGTTGTGATTTTTTTTTTTAGTTTTTTACAGTAAACTCATCAACTACAAACCTTGAATACGCAAAAGATGTTCCAAGGACAAGCATAACAAGGATTGATAAAACCAGACTAAATATGTTTTCACAATAAAAGCTGGCATAAAAATAAATAAAAATCTCTATTATCACAATAGCAACAATAATGTACACAGAATAATGGATTTGGAATGCTTACTTACTAGTCTAGTTCTATTTCCAAAAGGAAAAAAAAAAAAAAGTCAGAATGACAGCATCCTTTTTTAAGCCTTTCATTGTTTAAAATTGATGTTTTCTTTTGGTTTCCCATAGGGTTCTATATCACAGCTTAAAAATGGAAAGCATCCAAATGAATGGGTTCAAATTGTGTTGGCATTGGAAAAAATCCTTGTATTAATCTAAAGAAACACAAAAAGACTTTCACTAACTCCACATATAGGAACTAAGTCAGATAGTGTACATTACATCATGATTTTGAGAAGTATTAAGAGTATAACTAGCTAGGTACTTCTAATAAGGAAAGGTATTTTATTACATTATTGAACTTGGTGATATCAACTGAAGGAGGATTTTTCTTTTATGTTGTAAACTGATCAAAAATCAAAGTATGGATATAGGGAAATTTAAAATTATGTTCGTACGTGGAAGATACTGTAGTACTGTACGGAGAGGACTCATTTCTAAGATTTACTTGCTTTTAAAAAAATGCTGATTTAGAATGATGTAATTTGGAGTTACACCTTTTCTATCTAGAAAAGGAATCTAAAATATGTTCAAGTATGAGATATCTTCATAAACCTCAGCCACTGGTAAAGGGCAACTTCATGCAACCAAATAATATGAAAATCAAAAAGTAACCCTTAGAAAAAAGGGTAAAATGTCATTTCTGCAAACACAACAGATAGGAATGTGAATAATGTGCATACAAACTGGGATGCTGTTGATGATTCTAATGAAACAGATGCGATGACTCATATCAAATCCAAGAATATTAGACAACCAAACATGTAACCTTCTTGTGTTTTCCCTTAGTATTCAGCAGTCATTATGTTGGTTAAGTCTGAAAGAGAGAGAGAGAGAGAAAAAAAAAAATCACATTTAAAGTAAGAAAAAGCATGCTGCAGCAAACGATGCAATTAATGCTCTGCTCCCACACTTCAGAGTCACAGGCACAAGTAACCACCTGGTCTGTTTGAACGGAAATTTTTTTTCTAGAGAAAAGTGCTTATGCTACGTCAGCTGAACATACAAATCCAAAATATTAAAGAACACAGTTCAAAAATAAACCCTTGGGGCTTTATTCAAAGCAGGAGCTCCAGTCACATAGGTGGGTTGGGTTTTGTTTTCTCCGATCACTTATTTGTGAATCTTGCAATATACTTCACACGCAACCCAATTTTGCATTTTTCCACTACACTAAGTCCCTGATACTCTACATGGGAAAGCTCAGGCACTGCTGTACTCCTGAACGCCTTGCAATGAGAACACCCTGTTGTTCAAACAAATGAACACTCAGCAAGCATGAAGAGAGACAAACAGTGTTCACAGCTAACATATCTGAATGTTGCTTCTGAGAAGGAGACAGTTTGCCTCAAAGTTCACTGTAAGATGATGACAGAAAAGGAACAAACTCCCACTTCACGACTGAGTCGAGGTCAGCTCTTGCTTATGCTGACATTAGTGGGAACGGGATCAGACTGTCCTCATGTGGTCATGGCAAGTGTCTCCAAGTCTCAATTTCTTTGTATTGAGCAGAGATCGCAAAACTCACCTACTGGCCCAGGGACACACTACTTTCGTCCAGCAACATGATGATGTGCAAGGCTACATGACTACCTAACCCTGAGCAAGGCATCCCTTCTCCTCTGAAAAGAATTCAGAGCGGGGATTCTTGTCCACCTACACCCCAACAGATGTAAGGAAACACAACACGCAAGCAGTATGGAGGAATTCATACTGTATTTGGTGTGATCATCCAAGAAATAACATCAAGGAATAAGTGGTGGTGTACAGGTTAAACCCACTGGGAATTACAGAATTCTCATTCTACACAAGATCCAGAGAAGAATAGGAAAAGCAGACATTTTAACGCACCTGCACTAGCAGTTTGCTGCCTAAACTCTCTCCCTCTCTGGCCTCTCATACCCGCTGCGTGTGTGGGATGCCATGGCTATAGTGACTGTGCTTCTCTAGCCAAGAGGGTAAGAGTGTACAAGTGCCCACTTAGCAGTCCCGGATCCCAGTGCGGTTGCTGCACCTCTGAATTGAGGGCTGCATTTGTTCACTGTGTTCTTTTCTACAATAAGGGGTTTGCAAACAGCAAATGGAAACCTGCACTTTCTGTGTGGGAAGTCCTGGCACATCCTGACTAATGACACGGTAAGAGGTTATTATAAAGTGCTCATGCACGTAACGAAGGCTTTACCGAATCTGCCCGAGCCCTGCCTCTCCCCAAAAGATGTAACAATGTGCTGCACAGCAGAGCACTGCACTTCCATTGACCTCTCTCCTGTTTAAGAGTCAATGAGATAGTACTTACAGATACTTTGGGGATGTGATTTGGAGAGGTTCACTGCCTTTTCTTTCAGAGACACCCACTAGAACTACTACAAATGATTAGTCAATTAAACCATGCCTTCTGCTGAAGTTCTTAATGACGGCTGCTACCTAGCACTGACAGGCAGGTTGGTGGTGAAACAGTCCCTGCAGTATCACTCTCAGATCCAGTAAGGAAAGTTGTCCTTTTGGAGTACAAAACCTTTGTGCTTATGAACAATTCTCCTCTGGGCTAAGGCCAGAAGCTTGGGTAGGCACCATTTTTATGTGGGAGTATTGATAACAAAGAGCCAGGTATGCAAATCATCCTCTAGGATTTTCACAGTTTCCAGAACCATCTCCCAGCACGACACACATTTCATCTTGTAGCTGCACCCCCGGGTGCCCCAGAAGTCATCAGTTCTCTTCTCCCCAGCGGGGCTGCACAGGGACCTGGTTCCTTCCCCTGCCCAGGCAGCACGTGCTGCCAGGCTCCCGCGGCAGCTGCTGAACAAGGATGTGGCAGAGCTGAGCAGTTTCCATGGTCTCCATGGTTTCACGTCTCTTCAGAAACAGATCAAGTCACATCATCTTTGTTTGAACAAGTCTCCCAGCTTTACTGTAAGATACGGTACAACATGTGCTGCACTGACCAACGCTACAAGAAACAGCACACAATCTGACTGATCCGAGCGAGAAATTTCAGTTGTCAATAAAATTGAAGGACAGAAAATACGGAGAGCAGGGAATAAAACAAAATCCACAAATTGCCTTGATTTTTCTGGCACTGAAGATTCCTTCCTCAACAGTGTCTGGCAACTGACTCACACATCATGTACTTTAAAAGCTTTTGTTGGATGGGCAGAAGGGTAATTATTTACTTGGTCGGTATGATCATTGTTATTCCATGTTGGTTTGAGGGCAAAATGGCTACAGGATTCAGTGTACACAGAGATGCAGAGTATATTTCATCTTTACCGGCTGCTTTAATCTCAACTTGCATTCAGGCATTTTGTGTTTCTCCTGAGCTACATCCCATTGTCCCAGTGCTGTTATCCTGAGCTATAGGAAGGCAGCAGACACCACAACTCTTTACACCAGTGTATGTCACTGTTT
Source organism: Ceryle rudis (assembly GCA_033439905.1). NCBI lineage: Eukaryota > Metazoa > Chordata > Aves > Coraciiformes > Cerylidae > Ceryle > Ceryle rudis. The sequence continues at coordinate 16,490 of JAAGNO010025489.1, read as the reverse complement.
GATTTTTACATAGAAATTTTTGCAGTGCAATAGTTAAACACATTTTTACAAATGCTATCTTTTTCAGAGAGGTAGATTTTAACTCACCTCAAATTGCAGGGAAAAAAAAAGAAAACCAGACAGAAATACATACTCTGTTTTCATTTTCTGGAAAAAATGCCCACATTAATGCTTTTACACTGAATAAAGCCCTAAATGCTATGCTTTTAATGTTGATAAAACCCCAAACCTGTTATGCAGCCTAACCAATGTTATTCTTCTGAAGAAGGAAGAATGAAGGAACCAAACATCTCAAGAACACATCAGAAGGACACAGTGAACCTGGGTTTCTCTGGCCAGTTTGGCCGTAACACTTGCCTTTCACGGCAGTAACTGGAATTGTTGCTACCCCACAAGAACATCACAATAAAATGTATGTCCTGGACACAGCCTGTTTTAAATATGTTCTCCCAATTGCAATAGTATCCGATGGCAGTAATTTTGGACCAGGTTTTGATCCCCTTATTCATGCTGGCAAGCAGTTGCCTCCACAAATAGATCCACTGACTCCCATGTTAGTAACTGATTGTCAGTGTGAATAAAAAGATCACAGTCCTTTACCCCACTTTAATATTTGGGCTGTGCTAGAAGCACACGCACACACACACACACACACACGCACAAAAAACCCACAAAAAAGAAAAAAAAAGTATGCAACTTCCAACAAATCTATTCTTTCTCAAAGACTCAGTAAAGCCATTCACCTCCTGAAAGGCAACCACATGCATCTGAACACAAAGAGAATGCCTCATTTACTAACACAATGTCCAGACTGTAACTAAAATAATGAATGCCAAATGAAAAACTTGCCACATACCCTGAGTGCTGACCTTAACATTCAAATACTCTCCAGTAGGGCAGGGACTACAGCCAGCTTTCAAACGCCATTATATGGGTATCCAGAGAGTAAAAGTAGAAAGTGACTTAGGTGTTCAGTTACAAAGATTCAGAGTTATGCCAGCCGAGAACCAAACACACAAATCACCGAGATTTAAACGTGGAATCTAAATCTGCTGCCATGAATCCACCGATTTATGAGCTAATTTTGTACCGTAGAAAGTAAACAACACAGAGCCATGAATACTTTGCCACTGGAATATTCTGGTTATGTGATATTTTGAGAAACCCCAAACAAGTTAGTTTTCAATAGCAGAGGACTGCTGGGGGTGTGCATGTGTTCAGTGACCCTCAACTTAGGCAAACTCTGGGATGGGCTGTCTTAGGTAATTATTAGTTGTTAACTAACATTAGATAATAAAACCCCAAGGTTCAGGCTTTTCATCTTTCTGGGTAAGGAATCGGCCGAAGAACAGCACAGAGGGAAAGAGCTTCAGAAACAGGTAGTGGCAGGACGCGATTATAAACTGTGGCTGAACCTGTGGAAGTTAACATCTCTTCTTGTTGAGAGTGCCTGTAGTCCTCAAGAATAGTTGAGAAACTAAGGGGTGGAGATAGAAAGCACCTTTGTCAACCCCAGGGATAAAAAAAATATATATAAAAAAAATCACAAATTGAGCCCCTGAACAGTATGAAACTGGCTGAAAAAATATCATAGCTTTGGAAGTACTTTTATTTGCTTTGGGTTTTGAGTCTTTAGGAAGCCATCTCTTCACATTTTCAAGCTTTCCTCTACCACCTGGAGGTTAGAAATTTCATTAAAAATATAGGTGAAGATGCTCCTGCAGTCATTTGACTTCAGCCGTTAACCCTTCAAGAAGCTCCCCATAATGCTGAAGGTAAGCATGTGATTAAACAGCAAGGTGTTCTCTGATCTGAAGAGGGGAGATGTGTCTTCAGCCTGCAGTCCAGGCATTAGAAAACGTAATCACTTCCTCATTATTAATAGTAGTATTAAGAGAAAAGCTGCTTGTGTCCTTTTGCATTGTCAGAGACCCAGGAGGTACAGAGTGCAGGAGCCAAAGGCTCCCCAGGACGCGACCCATGGGGAGCAGTACAAGCAGGGCAGCTGAGCCCGCAGCCTTCTGCCCACCTGCCTTCCACAGCCCTTCCCGGCCTCCGCTACCCAGCATCTTTTAAGCAGCCGGTCACAGTGGCAAAACCGGGGGAATGAAACACGCCTATCCTTCAGCTCAGGGCTCTGAACTTTTGTTTTTCTTGTCTCTGCCTTCACGGCACCTTTCTGCAAGTCATTCTGAAACAAACTCTTTTCTGGTGTGAGTCTCACGCATCCCCCAGCACCCTACCTTTGGGGGGAGGGAGCAGGTTGCACCCAGTGTTCATTTTGGTGTGCTCCTGGCGCCATCTCATGGCCAGACAAACGTCCAGAGCCTGGCGGGCCCCGCAGGAGGGCGAAGCGGAAGGTATGCAGCTCCTGTGCTGCACACTGGGGAGGAGGAAGCCCATCTTCTTCAGACTGCGTGTGGTTGGTCCAATGCTCTTCGCACAAGCTAAATGATTTTAAAGAGACCATAATCTCATCTATGATGGTGTCTTTTAGCAGACCTAGACATTCTTCTGAATGCATGCATGTGAACAAGAGGACCATATCCTAACTCTGCAGGCACATGTTAGTCTTTTAAGACCTTTTTTTCTATAGAAGTCCAAGTGTGTTGGCTGGAGGAGCTCAAGGCCCTCCAGTAGACTCCTAGTCTGGATGTCCAGCAGAATGTGGCTGCAGGACAGCCAGCCCTCTACCCCAGAAGATCAACCTCGACATAGGCTGTCTGACTGGCTGCTTACCACTAACTGAAAAAAAAATAATCTGATTGCTCCTAAGTGCCTTGTGTCTGACAAAGCATACCTTCTAAAAAGACACATGGTAAGGCTTTGAGGATACCAGGAGATGGAGTGTCCCCTCCTGGTCCTACAAGAGAATTGTATTACTGACAGAATCTCAGAAGAAACAATGAAGAGGATTTACATGTGAAATGCTGATTCTGCAGCAGAAACACCCAAGGTGAATTATCTGGAACAGGATCTGAACTCCTCCAAACTTATCAGTGCTTTTATCTCAAGCTGCCCTTGAAACCATCTCTCTATCTCTCTTTAGGACATGCTACTACAATTCCCTTTCCCATAAGGTTAAAAGCATCCAAGATCTAGTTAAAGACTGGTCGTTCAAGTGTGAGGTCAAGTCTGAGTGCTGGGGTTGCAGAAGTCAGAGCAGAGATGACTCCTCATATGGGTATGACAATGTTGACTGTATTTCTGTGGAGTTGCTGCTGGCAGGAAGGAAACAGACTGTTGATGATATTTCAGCACAGAGGCTAAAATATCTGCAATCCTGAAAACGCTGATGAGCACAGCGATGTTCTAGCACACTGGACTCTACCTCCCAGCAGTTACAGGCATGTCACATACAGAAGGAAGAGCTATATAAATGGTAACAGCCACAAAGCCACATCCTGTGTGACTTCTTAGCCACTTTGTCTGCAACTGACCTACCTCAGTAAGCATTTGGTCCTTACATGGAGAACATGCCTGAAGTTCGCAGGCATCAGTGCTACAAACACAGGAAACAAAGCAGGCCCCCCTGAACCTCTTGCCATCTTAGACAGACCTTATGGCCATTTTTCTCACTCAAATACCTATTTGATAACATGAAAGTGTCACAGGGTTCACTAGCCACAGTGCAGGTGACACATGCACTACACACTCTCCACACCCATCAGTCCCAGACTCTCAAATTCTGTGGATGAGGTGCTGCGAAGTCATAGCCAGGCACGGTGCCTCCTTGCGACAGTCTCGGGCTCAGAACAAACCAGCAGCTTGTTCACAGTGGATGGGAGGTTCAGGGTGCATTATCTTCCTGACCTCACAAGCCATATATCAAAGTCTTTATAAGGTGAAGAGCCACAAAACACATACACTGAACTGCAGCGATACAAGGGGAAAAGAAGATCTGGGAGGAGTTTTTAAGCAGGTGATGACAGCAGCTCTCCAGAGGTTGTGTTCGGTGAGAAAGGGTTGAGGCTGAGCAGGTAGCTGGGTGCTAAGGCACCTCGGCAGTATCAGATGAGAGCCTGTGCTGGCTGCCTTCCTCCCACACCTGGGGGTTCGTGTCACTCAGCAACTCCTGTGGCAGCCCAGCCCGGCTGCTGGCCACCTGGCAGCACCCTGGCATGGGAAGTACACAAGAACTGGTTGTGAGCAGGAGGTGTAAGTCCTGGAGCAGGGAGGCTTGTGCCGCTCAAAAGGCTCAGAAATAGTGGTGGTTGTTAGAGGTGGCTGACGATTGACCAATTCCCAAGCTAACTGCCCTGCTCAGCATCCTTCCTTTCTGTTGTGGCCACAATGAAATAGCACTGATATGAACACACAACTGCCATAAACGTACAAGGAGACCATGTGAAGCTGCTCTGAAACAGACTATATATTCCATCCTTGGAAGGTCATATCCCAAGACAGGATCTGCCCTGAAACCCACTGTATGCAGAGTCTGTAGTGTGCACATGAACCATCACGACTCCAAAGAAGTCAGTGGGACTGCACAGATTTTAAACAAGTGTGAAAGGATAAGCAGGCTCCTACTGTTTAGTGAGCCAAAATGCATTATGCAAACAGTCTGATTCTGCTCTCACATCAATT
>JAAGNO010025489.1:0-11803 GCA_033439905.1 Ceryle rudis | reverse complement strand
TTTCACCCCTAGCTCTAGAGCCCCCTGGCAGCAAACTGCATGGGAAGTGAATGATATTAACAGAAGATTACCCCTTCACTGGTTTTCTGCAAATCTGAAGAAGTGTTTCTTGTGTCATTTCCTGCGTCCCCAGCATCAGAGCTGCTCTTATTTTCTTCCTCTTTGCAGTCCTTATCATCTTCATCTCCAGGAGATTTCCGTGACTGCTTGGAGGATTTCTAAAATGATGAACAACAAAGTTAAATACTAAAAACTGAGCTCCAGCCACAGAAAGACATTTTTGAAATGCATGCAGAACCCTCTCTGATCATGCGGCTCCCTGTTGAAGGTGACCATTGAGGAGAATATGTGGGGTGAAAAGCATTTTGTTGAAGTGAACAAAGCAAAAGGAGGAATTTTGTGTTCAACACAGGTTGGCAGCACAACTGACTGTAACACAGGCACAGTAATAGGAGATGGGTATTAGTGTTGGGTCACCTGTAGGTTTTGTTAGTTAATGAAACAGATGGTGCCAGCTTGACAAAAGTTTTGATTAAACACAGAGATGTAAAATGAGAATAACATTAGCAGAGCGGCTTTCCATACTTTTTTTAGTGCTGTCAGCTTTAATATATTAACATTAAAGCCATGTGGAACCAATATATCTTTTCTGCTCCCTTTATGTTATGCAATTCTACAGTACAAAGGGATAAATTGTGGCATTAAGCCACCATTTTCCTAATCTTCTGTTTGCCCAGAGTCTTCTGGAAAGAAGATGGTAGACCAGACCTGAATTTCTAATGTAAAACACACAAAGGGGGTGAAATTACTTAATACATTTTGTTTGGTGGATGAACCATGAAAGTTCTCTCTCCCCCAGACTGAGCCTGGATCAGATTGTTTATTTGCTTCTTCTCGTTTCATATAGTTTTCACTTTCAGAGGAGAATAACATGAATGTGGGTGAACATGACTGCCACACTTTCCACAGTTTTTGAAGCAAAGTACAGATCTGGAGGCACACATAGGAGCTGGAGGCAGTGACTATAATGTTTCTCCCTTTCACCCAGGTGACAAGTGAGGCGTGCATCTGAACCCAAAGTTGTCACTATGCAGGTGATTACATCCCCCAGCCATTACAAGGCAGTCTAAGACATGTTACTCTTAGCTTCCTCATCTATGCTGTTTGTCACCTAGATATTAACAGAGTAGGTGGGTACTACAAGACAGGTCTTTTATCTACAGGTTGAGTGTCCTACTCCCTGCTTAACGAATTAGTTCTTCCTCCCTCCCATTCAGTATTTCAACTGCAGTATTTCAGCTGCTGTCTCACCAAGGCTGTCTACAAAAGCAAGAGCACTTCCCTTTGCCTGTGCGAACACCATTGTTATGGCACTGGAATCAAAATGCTAAAGAAGGAAGAACAGATTGTCATGGGGTAGGCAGTATTCCAATTAAAAATTTACACGGGTAACGGTGGAAAAAGTCAGAAGATGATAACCTTTGAAGTGTAGGATTTTTTCCGTTTTGAGCCTGCTTTTTCATTCTTTCTTTTTCCTTTTCCATCCTCTTCTACCCGATCACCTTCCTCCTCACTGCTGGCATCTGCTGTATTTCCTCCTTCCCCTTCAGTTTCTGATGAGCTCTGTTGCTGAATTGCCTTTCAAATAACAAGAAGAATAACAATAATAACATAAACAACAAAAATATCACTAAAATCTATTACTTAATTTTTGTTCTGCATTGGAAGACAGAAATACTGGTAACAGAAAGCTTACACTTTAATCACTGTTGTCGGGAAGAGCTCAAGTTATTCTTGCAATTATCAAGAAGAAGGGTTGCAAAGACAATTTTCTCAGTCACCACTTGAAAACAGATATCAGATGCAGATTCTGGGATAGTATGTTCTGAAGAGTTTACACAGGAACAGAAGATCCAATAACAAAAATGCGTTTGCTGGAGAACTAAGGGTTGCTCAGTGGAGAGATCTGGCATGTTCTAATTTGGGCAAAGCTATGGAAACTTTTAGACTTTGGCTGCAATAGGAGAGACTCATTCAGGAGAGAAGATGGCTGTTACAAACCCCCGCCAAGGGCAAGATCTCTGTGTTAGGAAAAATCAAACACTGACCAGAAGGCTGAGAGCTCTTTGACAGTCCATCTCCCACAGACTATTCACTAGATTTTTTTAAATCACCCTGTGTATGCAAAACATCTGTAGGGCTGCAAATATGAAACAGGAACTGAGAGGGGCAGCAGCTTGTCTGCAGGTGGTCTGTATCTCTGGTTTGTAAGGTTTTGTGCTAATAATGTAATAGGTGTTCGCCTTCTTTTGGAGGTGATTTCTGCCTTCAAAGGACCACATTTTTTTAATGAGAAACGTTCTTTGGTTTTATACAGCCCACCAACTACCCTTCTGCCCCTCCAGCTTCACTGACTTTTTATTCCAGACATCCAACAGGGAGAGCTGTTGTACAGCAGCTACCATCTCCTAACAGCAGCTTAAACCTCCACCTTCTCACCCACCACAGCTTTGGCAGTGGTGTCTTATGTGTTATACATTACCAACGTAAAAATCAAAAGTGCAGTGACCTTAAGGTCTGAGTAAAATACAGTAAACCTGACATAAAAATAAACAACAGAAAAAAGAAGTCAGAAATTATTCATGTTTATACGGGAGTAAATAAAACCTTCCATTTTTAATTCAACTAAATCTGCTGCAGGATTTTCCACTTCATCACCCCAGAATATCACAGAAAGCAAAGGCCTCTGCAGTATGATTAAAGTTCAATTTGTCACACAGTACAGAACCACAGTTATCTTTACATTACTTAATTACAAAAGCTGTGAAACTTTCTACCTCCACCAAAACCAGGACCTTCCACATCACTTATACAATCTTTACATCGAGAAGTCTTCAAAGAAGAAAACAAGAAAGATAAGGAGGAACAGAAATGAAAGCAATTTACCTGATATCCAGTAAACTTTACTCCAGGGTTGTTTTCTATTTCCCACAGGCCTTCATTAAATCCTTTTCGCTTGTTCGACTTCCCAAACTTATCTTTATATTCTTTATATGGAAAAAGGTCTTTGGGTCCCAGGAATGCACTGTGAATGTAACATTCAAAAAAAGTGCTTAAATTCCTCCTCTTCAGAAAAAAATACTAACTGTGCAAATGTTTTTCCTATTCTCCATTCCATTATTTCTTTTTCAGTTTTATTTACTTGTTTATTTAGTTATTTAACACACCGGCTTTGAGTTACTGCTGTGAGTCTGATTTAATGGACTGGCTCACCATCCTGATGTTTGATGTTGCAAAATCATGCTGGGTCTCTCTAGAAACAACTAAAATGAGTCTCATTTTATTATTAACTACTGCTGGGAACTGGCACTTGAACAGTTTATGAAAGGGATTATATGACGTAATTGCCTGCGACAGCAAGAGGCCAAACTTTCAATCCTATGTCTTACAAATCCAGGAAGGCCTAAAAACGCTACATGAAAAGTTAAAAGCATTTAAGGAGCACCTAGAACCCATGAGCCAAAACTTATCCCTTGTACTACAGGGCAGAAAAAGCAGTGGCGTTTATTATTATGTATACTGCTGGTAAGCCTGGGAGCTTCTTTCTTGGAATGAGCCCCCCACATTCTAGATTCCGTGCAAACACAATAAACCCATTTTCTTTCCCCAAAATAATATAATTTCATATAAGACAAGAAACAATGGGTGAATATAGGCAGATGAGTAATACAAGGAAACAATGAGACACACAGGGGGCTTGTGGCCAATTTTTTTTAGACAGCACAGCAAAGGAGGGATTTTGTCCTCTGCGGTCAGCTATGCACTGGCCAACTAATTTCAGACACAGGCACCACAATGCAGGGTAAGAGAATTGAAAAGGAAAAAAAAAAAAAAAAAAAAAAAGGACAGTGCTTTTTCTACATACTTTACAGCAAAACTCTAACTTTTTATATAAACTGAAGAAAGCATAATTTCCTTTTCATTGGGTATCTACATTTTGTGTGTTTGCTCTGTATTGTGGTACTGGGATGGCTAATCGTAAGTTAAATTGAAAACAGTGAAGGCAAAAAAAACCCCAAACCACTTCATTCCCACATGGGAGATTCTATGTCACCAGTGATCGGAGCTGAGCAAGTCACAGTGTCCTTCACTGTAATCACTGTCTACTTTCCTGATGATCTTTTCAATGAATGTTAACTCTATGGTCTCCATTACCATGGGACCACAGAGCTCCACCATTTACAGCATATTTATTCTTGTAACATCACCATGAGGTTGGGAAGTTGCTGTTTTTGCCAATGGGCTTCTGAGGCACAGAGATTTGGCCAAGGTCAAACCCAAACTAATAGCAGAGTACAAAGGAAAACCCAACTCTCTTTGGGCTCAGTCTAATACCTTAATCACAGGATGATATTTCTTCCTTGCTGTAAGCATTATTTCAGATTAATGCCTGTGATTCTTCCCAGCACTTATGAATGTGCAAAGTTTCATTCACTTCAATCATCCCCCTAGCCAAGAAGTTTGCCAGTACAGAGCCTTATTGGTGGCTAAAGGCATCAGAGGACAAGTCTCTGGGTAAAGAGCTTCCCTTTAACTACACAGGAGACAGAATGGTATCCATACTCAGTTGTCTCATTAAGAAGTGTCTTAATTATATAATTATAAAGCCAAGAATGCAATTCTACCTGAAAGCTAAACCATGATTTCCAAACTAACAGATGTCTTGTTAATATTAAAGGATACAACTGAGCAAGGGATCTGAAGAAATTATTTTATCTATAATTTTGCTAATATTAGGAGACGTCTACTTGTTGCCAAAAATACAAAAATACACACAAACAGTTCTAACACAAATAACAAAGGAAAATTGTATAGAACTTACCATGAGCTATCTTAATTTAGTTCAACAGTAATGTATGGAAATGTTTATACATCCTTTTACATACAGTAAACACTGAAAAATTGTCTACATCTGTGTTTGAAATACCTTCATTGCCACTGGGAGAGTAACAGTCCTCACTGCTCTGCTATAAAACCAAGGAGCTGCAATCTACAGTTCATTTTTAACAGTTATGATTTTTAAATTTTTAAGTTAATAACTAGAAATTGTTTTCCTCTTTCAGATATTACAGTCAGATCATGGGCTAACAAAAAGAAGCTAGAAGTTTGGGATTCATTAATTTCAGAATAACAGTGGTCAGAATTTTTTTCTCAAAATGTTTCTCAAGAAAAATGTTTTCATTAAAAAAAGATACATTTTGGTTTCTAATTTTAAAGACTCATATGTTTATTTGAACATTATTCTTCTTAGCCTATTGTGTGAAAGTAGTAGTAGATCACAATATATCTTTGTTTCATTACAGCAATAGGAAGAAATATTTTAACTAAGAAGAGGCTACTTTGATCTTCATTAAGCAGAAACTGCCTTTAAAGAGTTTAAAAGTAAAATGTGGCATATGAGCTATGAGGCTTATTATGGTTTGGGATAATGTTAAAATTCAAAAATAAACAGTACATTTTGAATAAAGCTTCAAACCTCTAAAATTTAATTTAAAATGTCAACAGAATTTCATTTTTCCAGTTTTCCAGTTTTTTTAAGGAATTCTAAAAAACACGTTCCCTGCAAGTGGGGAAGGAAAAGTTTTAAAATGTAAACATTTCATGCAAAATGGAAACTGTGACTTATTTTTTTAACTACCTCAGACACAGTTTAAAATAGAGACATACGTACAAGATTATCAAACTCTGCACCTTGTAGCAATTACTATGAGACCTAATTTACCCTTTCTGTTCTGATTCCTTTCTTTCTCTGTGGGCTCAGCCAGCTCAGTTCTTCCATCACTCCTGAGAGCTCCATCCTACAATATCCCTAGCACAAATCTCAGAGGAATATATATATGTTTTAAAGCTATGTGACGACTGCATGAGAGTCTGGGGTCTGCTTCCTTTCACTTTACAAACTACCAAGTGAGTTCTCACAAAGGACACAAACCCAAATGTGTTTGAATACAGCAGCCTGATCTCTGCTATCATGTAAACTCAAGTAAAAAATGTCTGCCCCTGCATCTGAGTTCAGATGACCCTTTAATAAATTTATGCCAACACTTTTCTTTATGGGAAACACAGGCACTGGTTATTATTTATGCTTACACCATGGTATACCATCCATGCGGAGTGTTCACACCTACTTTCAGGTTTCACTTCAATGTGTTAATACAAGTGAGTTGGGCTTCTCAGACCTATCTCTAGGCTCTCAGTGGCTTCAGTCAGGATATGTTCCAATAAAAGCAGCGGAGAGGATGTTAGCTGCAGTGGAAGAAGACATTTTCAAAGGAAAAGATCATGTTCATTCACTTACGTTTCATGAGTCCCAAAAAAGAAGATAGGGTATTTATTTGCTGGAGGCTTCACGGCTCCTTCAGGGAGTTCATCAATCTGTGAGACAGACATGGAAAAAGGATTATTCCCAAATGTGGTGTCTCTTCTCCAAGAATCCCTACCAAGCCATGGAAGTGCTAGTGCAGGTATCCTGCAGACCTTGGAGGTCCCGCTGTGTGCTGGGGTGGAGAAGGAAAGAGGGATGATGACTCTTCAGGCAGGCAGGTCATACGAAGTCAGCATATGACAGAAGCACTACAGGGAGATGACAGAAGACCAAGGCGCAGACAAAAAGTTTTAACGACTTCATGGGCGTTATAATACACAAAGGCAATAAAATCAAGTCTGCTTAATTTAAGTGATAACTTCAGATGCTGCCTCATCAAAGGCACTGAAGCCCAGAGGGTTATCCTGTCTGTCTCACATAGCCACCTAAGTAACTTCTGCAATAAATGGGGAACAGATGGTATTTCTGAGACTCTGCAGCCAGAAAACTGGGCAAGCTCCCATTGGTGCTTCCTGGTGGCAATGGTGATATGCAATGTAAAACGCATAATGCACACCAGGGACGAGGGCTTGGGACTCTCCTTCCCCTGCAGCACCTAAATATCTGGTTTTGGTCACCACTCCCCACTGTACTCCATCTCCTCTTTCACATTTTATCCCTGGCCTCATATTTTTCAAAATACAACTGCATATCAGCTAAGGGAGGGACAGTGAGAGAGCTCTCCTGAGACACAGCCAGGACTGGGACAACCCTCTCAGGCTGATCAGTGGCTAGACCCCATCTTCTGATGTCTGAGTGGAAGCATTGGTCGCAAGGCAGGAGGTCAGGCCCATGACTTAGTCTTGTCCATATGCAATTTTTCAGTTCTCTGCAACAGAAATAAGAGAATCCAGGTGCCTACCCACGTAAACCAGAAACACAGCACAGCTTTAAATAAAATCTAAGTGCCTGCTTTCCCAGAAATGGCACTTCTGAGCATATGTGGGCATCTAAAATAAACTGTCCAGAGAACTCTCTGTCTAAGGTGGAGCCTATCGAATCTAGATATCTACAGGACAACACCCGAGAGCAGGCAGAATGGCTTGCTGCCTGGGTCTTAGGCAACTTAATATCAACATAAGCATACCAAATCCCACCAAATGTCACTGGAACTTAGAGCAAAGTGTTCACATACCAATGCTATAGGAAATCTGCTCCTCAGCAGAGCATGGGGATGGAACCTGCATGTTTTCACTCAGGAGGCCAGGCTCACATGTGCTTTCCTTCTCTTTTCCTGCCGAAGGACCCCAAACACTGAATTCTTGTTGATTAATAAACACCAGATTGTTTTCAAAGATGTTCTCTTTCACTGTAAAGCATCTGCTGGCTATGCAGCTCTCAAAGGAGTATGAGGTTTTATAAGAATTCAAGTCCTTTTGGTCTTTATGCAAGGGTACCCACTGGGGACAGAGAAACCAGAGCCACATGTGGAGCTGTAACATCACAGGACTCCTTTCTGCAAAAGAAATGGATACCTGTCTTTTAGGTCAAAATGGAGCATTCTTTGAAGCTACATCTGATACAACCAAACCATTCCCTGTCTCCTTTCTGCAGCACAACTGAGGGGTGTGGATGGTGGGGCTCTTGCACACTGGGCTATGTGTCACCCTGCACTCACTGCCCAGCACAGTCTGCAGGAGACAATCTGTGATGGTCAGAGGTGTCACATGCCTTGTGGGCACAGCAATTACCCAACTTCTTTTACTTAACAAAGCTAATGAATTGATAAATAAAAGGAGAAGCTATAATAGATTAAATGCACATAGGACGATACACCCTGGTGGAAGATGGAAGAGTGCAATCACTTTAGCTCAGCTGAGTTTAAGTAGAGACTGAAAAGACATGACAGGCTGTTTGGTGTCCTCTTCATCATCAGGAACACACAGAGGAAAGACTGACAAAAATATTTTTTTTTAGAACTCATTATTTTCTAACATTAACTATTTCTTTTTAAGTAAGTGTCCATAACGTGCTTATTTGCTCACTAATTCATGATTTAAATACAGGTATTGGACTGTAACAGTGATAAAATGACTGCAGGGGAAAAACACTGCAACTCACTTTAAAAACTGATAGCAGGTCAGGGGGATAGTATGTCCCACTCTGCAATATGTTTTATGCCTCCTTAAAGATGGAAGTATCTATGCATCAGACCAAAAAAGGCAGCTTATCAAGTACGGGGGTAATAACACCTCAACTGTCTGGATGCCGTAGCCATCTTCCTCTTTATTATGATGAGGAAGATGTCCAGACAGATACTAGATCCCAGAAAAATGTGGACTCCCACAACTGAGACAAATAATGTCTGCTGGGACTTGAGTGTGAATCTCATTTGGCCGCTTGAAACACGGCGCCAGCTCTGGGCTGCATTAGGGACCAGTGCAGTCCAGTTACTGTCTCAGCCCTTTAAGAATTTCTCGTGAAATAAAGTGAACAGCTGTAAACGATCAGTAAAGCAGGGAGGAATGAAGACATGCTTAGCAGGAAACACTGATCAGAAGGGAATGGGGATCTCACATCACACAATGTGCTACGCTCCAAAGCAGCAAGAAGCTTCTCCTAAGCAACACCCCAAGTAGAGTTAAGCCTCTTGTCATATTCCCAGCACTTTACACTGTTAGCTAAGGAGCAGCACCAAACCGACAAAGGACAGCACACACATCTGTCACGCAGCTCACCTGCTCCCCATTTCATGGCATATTTCTTTATTCATCCGAGTATCCCCTTTGACTATGTATCATCACAGGAAACCATAAAAAAAAGCTTTTCATAGCTTTTGAAAGTTGGCATTCACATACAAACACATGCAGTTTAAATCTGCACTAAACAGCTCAAGGATGGACTGTTAATGCTCCCACTACCATTTCACTGTGCAGCTGAGGTCAAGACTTTTTCTGCCTTCACTGATTTTTCGATGAGCTTCCCAGCTCTCAGGGTTACGTTCTGCAGTGAGGTTGAATATGAAGTGACAGTGCTATCTTATGGTCATTTAACTCCATGGCAAAAACTCTGGGGAATTTAGTGAAGGGTGAGAGCTTCTCTGCCATTAGGAAAGATCTCCTCCCTTTTTACCTACTTCACACGAATCCCTGCATTAGAGACCATGAGAGGACAGCTTTTCACAGTCCACCCCTTCCCAGCAAAACTACCCCAGCCCTCTGTGAATGCTTATTTAGCTGCAGAACAGCCCCAGCAGTCCTTGACAATTGCTGCTGTTTTGTAGTAGCAGAAAGCAAGCAGTACAAGCAACCATACTGCAGCAGCCTGCTGCTGCACTCAGGCACAATTTATTCCCATCCTACAAAATGTTTTTGTTAAATATGCTGAAGATTTGGATCTGATATTTTTTCCCCATATCAGCAAGATCAAAGACAGGGAGGGAGGGAGGGAGGGAGAAAGAGCAAGCGCATGAGCACAAGAGCGAGAAAAGCATCACTGCTTCAAACCAGGAACAAAAGAGATAAGTGCACCCGTACTAGGACACAGTGTTGTAGTCACAGAAACCTCAGTAATGACTAAAGCATCTGTCTATCAGAGAGCCAGACTGCAATTGCATTTTGCTCCTGGAAGGAAACAAACAGATTCTGAAGTGCCCGTTATAACCTGCAATCAAACAGGAGATCCATCCCCTCCTGAACCAGAGCAGACAGTGGGCTGGCACTTGCTGCCACAGAAATCAGGAGAGCAGTGCACAGTGTGCACATCTGATACGTGCATCAGCAACATCACGGGCAGCCGCTTCAATTATGGCTAAAATTAAAGCAGGTGGTTTCAGATTTCGAGTTTTATCCCCTTTGCTCCCATTGCTGTCATCTGCTTAATGAATAACAATTGCTTTCTTTTTGCACAACCTCAGCAGAGCTGCACTTCCCAGCATTTGTTTGCCAACCAAGCAGCAGAGCTTTAAAGACGTAACTGTGCTTTTTTTCAGTAAACAAATGCCAGGCTTCTAGGGTCAGAACACTGAACAGAAAAATCAGCCTGGACCTCTCAAACCAGAGCAGGGCTTTATCAAATGGTGTTGCTAGGGACTATCTATGTGCGAGCAAATCTGTCTCCTTACATTGTAGTTTACAGGCTAGGATATATACGCAGCCCAAATATTTAGCTCTCAGTGGTGGTGAGTAATTGCTGATTTCTCAGGTAGTATTTCCAGCTGGTTCCCCCAGGCTGGGTTTGGCAGTACTCACACTGCAGCACTTTCTTCCCTATTGCCATGAGGTTAGGGACCCTGGGGAGAGGGGCGCTGGGTGGGTTGGGCTGGAGCCGCAGAGCTGTAGCCGCAGAGCTGCCCTCCGAGAACAACCGTGGCTCCCAGAAGCACAAATCATCCCCCCCATGCTTGCCTGTGGGATAGCGTGGCATATTCCAGACAGGCAGAGGAGCTCCCTGGGAGGGCTGGTGCAGAAACAGAGGAAGCTGCACCCCCCTCGCGGGTGTTCTGCTCCGCAGAGCTCTACATTCCCTGCAAAATGGAAAACGTGTCTCTCTCAGACACACAGAGAACAGCAAGCTTTGTCTCTCTGCGTGTCTATGTAAAGCAGCTTTCTGTGGAGGTTTACGTTATTGCAGCAGTCAAGAAAGGGGCAGTTCTGCCCATCAAGGCGGAAGGGCATTCCAGATGCATCTCCTTCCACTTGGAGGGACAGCAGGTGTCATGTTGTATGGCTATCACAAAATCTCTGTGCTGTGGATAAGCTGCTGCTCAGAAGCAGGAATTCCAGGCTGTCAGGCTGGCTTTTGGACCAGACCCCGTTCCATTACAGTCCAACAGAATTTTACACTGCAAGAAAAGGTATTATGCAAAAATACCTATCAGGCTCACATGTACAGACAAGAAAGCTTTACTTCAGCATGCAGAGGTGCTTATGTGAGCATTGAAACCACAAGAACAAGTCCTTTTATTTTGCAAAAAGAGGGAATTAAAACTGCAGAGCAGTAATCTCTGATTGTTTTGACATACTGTAAATGCCTTTGATTGGCAAAAGCACACAGAGGCATTGCAGAGATCAGTATCTCCCACCGAAATCCCTGGAGTCACTGCACAGCAGTCGAGCAAAGGCATATAGTATTTTTGCTGGAAAGTGGTTCAAGTTGCTTATTACGGCCCAACACATGCAAGCAGTTTGATCTTTTGCAGCTTGCTTATTAGCAAAACTCTAGATGGATAAAAGCAATACTCTTCAAAACCCATTATTAAAATAGGATATTTTGCTTTTCTACAATGGTTTTATTCAGATGGATTTAATATGCTTTTTAATAGCTAATGCTACTGGGACTCTGCAGTATGGCAGCATATTTTCTAAACCATTATTTAAAATACTGTTCTGTAAAATGTAAAATATTATTTTTTTTCCCAAAGGATCCTAAAATGTTAAA
>JAAGNO010025487.1:478-23353 GCA_033439905.1 Ceryle rudis | reverse complement strand
CCCCACACCCCAAAAAAACCCCACACAAAACAAAACCAAACAAATAAAAAAATTAAACCTTGGATCATACATATTATTTTTCTTTAATTTCATGGTAGTGTTCTTATTTCCAAGAAAAAGTCACAATATTATTTATGCCTCATTGAAGCATTCAGAAGAGGACCTCTTAGCTACTTCATAACTTCGTAATTCTCTACTTGTAAAAGCTTAGGAGCTCAGCAAAGTTTCTTGCAACACCATTTTCCTCATCATTTACTTACAAAGTTGTTCCTAACTTTCTATTCTAAACTGTGCAGTATTCTGATCTGTAAACATGGAATTTACCATGTTATGACTTAGGAAACAACTTGCGTACGCACACTATCAGTGGTGTCAGCATAAACCAAGAGTCTACAGCAATTGCAGAGGTCCTAACAGTCCTCATCTCTCCAGGTCAGTAACAATCACAGTTGCCTTGCAAGCACCATCATCTGGCAACAACTACTAAGGCGCCAATGTAGCTGAATACAAACCTATGTTTACCAGTCACCACTTTCCCATTGTATCCCATGCCCTGTTTTCCCAAAATGAGAATTACATTCATGTCAGTAATAGAAAGAGATCGCTGTCCTGCCTGGCTAGTTGCTGGGATGGAGGATGCACACAGCAGGACAGAACAGGGCACGACAGGAGTGCTCACTGATTAGCCAACAGCCCCAGAATGCTCCTGTGGAGGAGTTCTGGAAAGAATGAAATCCTACTACCGAACATGAAAAATAAGAACTAGAATATGATCACAGAAATCCTGTTGCCTTACAACCCTAATATTTTTGTGGGTGAAACCAAAGTATGACTTAACAGCATGGATGCTTGGATGCATATTTCGCTAATAGGGGTTTCAGAACAGAAATAAATTCTGCACAGGGATTTTCAGACAGAGTTTAACTATGGGCTGCCCCTCTCTAGCTCCTGCCTCCCCGAAGGAATGCAAGAGCATGGCCTACCACAAATGGCTGTTGTTCTGCCAAATGTAGTCTACACCTGTATATACATTTATGCCAATATTTTGCATCCCAGTCTCCCTTTTAAACCAAAGCTTTGGCTTACAAAGAATTTTTATTCCTCTCATAGGAATTTAGATTTAGATTTACTTATAACATTATATCTTTACTACAATGTAAGGAAAGGTTAGTGCATTTACAACCAGCACAATGAGAACCGTGAAGCGGACTACTGCTAGTAAACTGTGGGAAGGCACTGAAATAATATCAGTGACCTGTTACAAGAGGAAGGAAAAATATGCAGCCACTCTTGTGTTAGACGCAAAGCCTTTAATAGTTTAATTTGTTACATAAATGAAACAGAGGAATTGATTGTATCTCTGCTACACCGAAATTTTGCCCATCATGAGGAATTTTCATAGGGCAGAGGGATCTTTATCAGGCAAGGTACACACTTGCTCTGCCTTCTCAATAAAGGAAACCATATGATGTTTGACATGCCAGTTACAATTTACAGGACTCCTGACAACATAGTCTGAGAAATTACACATTTGTGTTGGTCTTTTTTAGAAATGAGGTTCTTAAAGTGTGACCCCTTGTTTCTAACCACAGGCTGTCTGATGAGAAGTTAATACAGTTGTCAGCTGGTGGGGCAGAAATTTTTAATGTCGAGAATCCAGGAATCTTTGAAAGCTCTACAGCCTATAGTGGCTGTCTGATGTGAGTGGGCAGCTTGAATAATTTGGGAAGAAAAGTTTATTTCCTGCCTGCACAGAGCTGACTGCCAACCTTTCTATAGCTTTTTTTTTTTTTTTTTTTTTTTTAAGTTCAAGGTGGGCAATAATATTTCCTTGCACATTATATGAACTTAAAGTGGAATATATTACTAATATATTTGTTATATATTACTTTGCAATATAATACAAAGACTTGTACCTGAAGACACACACGATCCCTTCAAGGCATTTATAGATGATTGGATTTCAGAAAATACTCTTATCTTACATTCCTGAATATCTCATCTATAAACCATTGTTTTAAAATAAATGTATGTGCTAGTAATTAGTATTTCTGTAGTTCTTTTTTAAGATTTATATTGTGATTGTTTATCACATTTCCCATAATAACATCTTTTCTGAATTCTGTTCATTTTTGCAAAGGTCTTGTGATCCAATCTCCAACCTATTTAAAAGAAAATGCTTTGTGTCCCAATTTGTACTCATGGTCGTTTGGAGTTCTATTTCAGTTTCATTAATATTGATGCAACTTGTCTTTCCATTCATTCTCAGCAGATTTTTTTGAAATTAATCTTCAGCATTTGCTGTAATTTGTTTCTGGTTTGTGCTTCATCCCTGAGTTCAGCTCTTCTCTAGTTAATTTTGTTTTCTTTATTTTTATCCACTTGCTACGACTGTTCTACTACTTGTGCCACTGTGGTGTGTCAGTCCTTTATGGGATCCCCGTTTCGTCTCTGCCTTTCACTGTGATTTTCCATCATTATGGGCCTCTTGAATAAAAATGTAGCCCTTGTTTCTGACAATGTCCATGTTCCTTTTCTTTTCTGTCTGTGTGATTTTCCATCATTACAGTTCTTAAATTTCTTGAATAATGATATATACTATGAACAAATGGATGGAGCAGTAATGGCTTCATCAGTGTTTTCTAAAATATATCAGCAGCTTTTAGAACATACAGTGCTACAGCAGAGTCTGAGCCATGTTTGTAAAAGCATTATTTTAAAAGTATATTTTGTAGCCTATTGATGACTACACCACTCTGCATTAATAATTCACCTTCTTTCTAGCATTATCTACTTCTCAAGATAGCAGTTCCAAATTTATATTGAAATTGAGGAGTAAGTATTAGCATGGTGCATTTTCAAATAAAATGGTGAAAACAATCACTTTGTGATGGTTACAGCAATACCACTACTTTACAGAAATAACAGAATTCTTGCTAGGCCTTTTAGACGCAGAATGTATTCATAGATTAGAGTCCTTATTAAAATTATTAAAATAGGCCAAGGTTCTAATTTGAAGTGGTATATCATAAACAAGTAATCAGAATAAATGCTTTAAAAATCTATCTACAAAAATGTGATAAATGAAAAGTTGTACTTCAGTACTAATTAGTTACATTTGCGTAATGTCATGATGGAAACCAAAAAAAGTTAAATTATTTAGAGATAAAATCTCAATGAATAACGTCAGTTCACCAATTTGAACAATGGAAATCTTTAATACAGTGTGATGTAAATTGGGGTAAAAATATGATAGTATTTAATTTGGGATGACAGGTGGAAAGCTCAAAGGTCTCAAAGATTTGGATTGACTTGCAGAAGTGATTATTTCCAAAAATACTTGTAATGGTATTTAGAATTGGTTACAGCCTTTCCCGCCAAAGTAAATGGCTCTTTTGGTTTTAATTAGGAAAAAAAAAAGGTTCCTATGTGCCCCATTCTCTTCCATTTGAATTACAAGACTCCAAATGCCTTTAAATTCTCTAAGGGAGCGAAATATGCCATTTGGTGGCTCTGTCTTACAGCCCAGGGGCTGGAGACACTGCCCCCAACCCACCAGGGCAGATGGTGGCACGGAGCAGGTGAACCACTCACAGAACCACAGCCAGGCTCTCAGCATGACAGCAAGGCCAGCAGGAGCAGCATTCCCACAATACCTGAGCAAGAAGAGCAACGTAGGCTTGGCAATCAGCATTGGTCAGAAGTCAAGTAATTGCCAGAGAAGCCCATGATGACAAATCAGGTCTGTGGTCAGCCAGGTAGCCAAGTAAAAATAGGTTGGAGATTGGATCACGAGATCTTCACAGAAAGTCAAGGGCAGGCACAACTACAACCTCACACCTGAATGTGAACATAGCTCTTGAGCACAGACAACATGCCCCCAGTGACAGTCTCTCATAGATCTATTCACAGCACCCTGATCCCATTTTTCACCCCTGCACTTCATCAGAGCTGCCCTGAGCACAGGCAGCCAACCCCTGCATAGGCAGAGTTCAGGCAGTGCCTGAATGCTTCACTTGGGACCCCGACTCAAGCAGCTTTCAGTAATTGATACTCCTTACATTGGTGTCTTGATTTAACCCAAAACATGCAGCTGAGAATGTTTATATATCCTATGCAGTTTATCTTCAGAAGTATCAGTGACTGTTTGCATTACTGATTTCTTATCACTACATTGCCTTACAACGTGACCTTGGTGCTTCAATGACAGCTATTTAGCTGCACTGCTGGTTGAGTAAAAAACCTTGGAAAGATTGCTAATTTATGATATGTATCTGCCAAACGATGACTCCACTCCAATTTGCTTCACTTGATGTTTTATAGGTTGGAATGCACAGCTAGGTGGCCAAGTTTGAATAGCTGTGTTATGTTAGCTAAGTAACGATGAAGCATTATTAGTTTTGGCTAGTGCTAAAGCATATCTGGTATATGGCCTTACAGACATCTGAAACAGTTACAGCCTCTGAAAAAGAAATCTACACTGTCACTTACAGGGCTGTATCCAACCATTCTGACCAGAAGATAGAGACTGGTGTGCAGCACAAAGCAGAAGACGACTTAGAGTCAGTCTCATTTTTACTGGTACCTCTGCTTCAGTGGCCAATTTATGTCAATTTGTACACAATTTTCCTAAGTAGATGGCTGAGAACAACATTATTATTTTTTTATTTTCTAGGTAATGGCATTTAACTTATGCCAGCTGAAATGAAAAGATAAAGTCACTTCTCAAATGCCAGCTTCAGTCCATCATTGAATAACTTGAATGATTGCCGCTCTTAACTCTTAGACTGGAAACATACTTGCAAAGCCTGAATCGGCAAGATTCAGTCCTAATCATTCTTTGTTGCAGAGAAATACTGGCAAAACTAGTATTTGATCACTATGCCTATCAATCTCAATGCGTATTTCAGCCAAAAAGTTATAAAAGGTTTCAAATGTATCTAAGTTGTGTTCTCTAACTCAGCGGACTCAGGAAGGAAACTTCATGATGAAGGCCTTGATTTTTTTAATTTTTTTTTTTAAACACACGAAGAGACAAATAAAGCCACATCTTGGTTTCAAAGAAAAACAGGAATTAAAACACTCAGCAGCAAAATAGGTGTCCAGTATAAAAAAAAAAAATTCCAGTTAAAAGTGATTAAGAATTTTGCCTCAATAGCCACTATACTTTAAAACAAAAAGAGGACCTCACGCATTCATTGCTTATTTCACTGGATTAAACGGGAAATCAGAAGACTTCATAGCTGAAACTCAGATAAAGTTAACCATATTCACAGCAATTAACTGGGGTACTTCTCAGTAGAAAGCTAATGCTTTCTGCATGGTCCCAGCAGAAATACAGGCTACTTTTAAAGGCATTCAACAAACTAAGATTTTGAGTCATTGAAAGTCCACCCCAATGCAAATCTCAATGTATTTACCAACTTGCAACATTTTCTTGTAGGAAACCACTGATGATATTCTGCCTATATCTTCCACATGTTTTTGAGCTGTTAGCATGTGGCACCACAGAGATCTCCTATCAAATCACTTTCAATCTCATGGGTCATATATTCAAGGGAATTAGCAACAGCAACATTTGCAGCCTCATCCATCTGCAAGGCAGAGGAAGAGCTCCTCTTGATTCAGGCCAAAGCAATCTTAAGTTTATCCCATTATTTCTTTTTTCATTTCTGGGTTTTTTGTTTGTTTGTTTTGAGGGTTTGGGGTTTTTTGGGGTTGTTTGGTTGTTTGGTTTTTGTTTTTGTTTTTTTTTTTGTCTAGTACTTGGTGTATCCCTGGAATTAGATGACACTGAAATACCATTTGCCTCAGGATTCTTTTGAGGTTAAGCTTCCCACTTCTGTGGGGAGGTACACTGTCAAGCACAAAATAACTAAGAACAACATTCAGTAAGGAAAGAGATGATGGTCTCTAGTGCCAGTATTCATCTCACTGCTGTGATATCATAAGGGATTAGATAACCTCTACAACATTGAAGTGGAAGTTATGTCTCCTGTCAGGTCATCAGCTGCTCTAAACACAGAAAATATCTTCAGTAGCCAGATTTAGTAAAGCATTAATTAAAAAACCAAAACATTGTTTGCATAGATCATATACAAATCCCAGCCAGCCACCCCCCAGCCCATACCTGAAAGTATGAATGCCAGTGCAGTGACAAGACAACACCCACCTCCCAAAGCTGAGAGAGGAATAAGGTAATTAAAAACCTGAACTGGCCTCTTATTTAGCCTTGTTACACTTAGCACTTGCTTGAATGCCCTCTGCCCAGCTGAGAAACATCAAGCTGTTTTACAGACACCAAGCAAGGGCTTTTGGGAAGCAGCCAAAGCTCAAGGACTCTTTGGCACCCTCAGGGCTTAGAAAAGAAAATCTAGAAAGCTTCTCTAGTGTTTCAGGAAAAAAGATGAGGTAAAACCATTAATTGCACCATTACAGGTGATGTTCTGTGGATAAACTTAAGTTTCTCAGCCATCTTTCACAGATTCTTTTAGAAAGAATCTAAAGGTCCTAGCAGCCTGTGAATCACAAACACTGTCTAGGAGATGCTATATCTAAGAGTATTCACAGTACAACTGTAAGCATTACATTTATAAAATAAACATTTTCTGATTTGTTTTTCCTATTTCAGAGGTCAATTTCATATCAATATTATCTAGTACACATGTAGAATTATATGCTATGTACTGAAATTGTTTGTAAAATAGTTTCAAAATTAGTTTTACTTTCTTTAATTTCCCTACTTAAGATCAAAATAAATGTGTTATGGTTATGGAAGTCAATGTTCAACCATAACAGAACTCAAAAATCCCCAAAAGTTGTGACTTTAGCATTTTGAAGGAGGGAAGAAAGGTAAACCAAATACTTTATTTTTTTTTAATTTTTGCATTTCTAAGGACAGCTGAGAACTGCTCTTTAAAAATTTCAGCCTTCAATAATTTATAAACATGCCTGGCTGCAACTACAAGGGGGATGCAGAAGCTGCGGGATACTGAAGCTGCTCCCATAACATTTAAGCAAGGGTGTACATCAAACCAGGAGATTTATAATAATCCCCTGCTATTAGACACACTTTTTCCCCTATAGCTGCTCTGAAAGGGACTCCATTTACCCCGCAAGCATCCTGAAGTAGTCTGGGGCATGCAAAATGCTTACAAATTTGGGAGAACCACAAACAGCAATATCTCCAGAGTACAAAACATGACCTATTTTTTTAATTGCTCACAAAACAAGACACATCCAAAGTGACATGGATACAAATCGCTTACCTTGAACTTGCCTAAAGCCAGCTCTGTCAATCACATACCATAAGATGGATTTGGTTGTGAAGTCTGGTCAGTTAAATCAATAATCTGTCAGGTGTAAAACCTGTATCTCAGAGACCAGCCTTCTTTAAAAGAAGAAATTATAACAACGAGGCCACCTCAGGCTTTGATTAGTCTTCCTGTACCTGACGAAGAGCCCACTAGTAAAAAGTATTTTGTCAGCAACTTCTGTACTGCAGTGGTATATTCCTGGAGACTGCAAGAGTTAAGCATTTTCAAAATACTTGATATCTTAAGGCTTCAAGCTCTTTCTCCCTTTTTCAGTATGTACCTTTCAGTGTTACTGACTGAGGAAATACCAGCCTACTTAATTTTGAGATGTGACATTGTGATAGATTGTGAGCTGTGGTAGGGATGTGCATCTACAGACCGGGAATTCACCCAAGGAAAGTACCCATGGAAAAAAAAAACCAAAAAAAAAGTCTCCTGATTTAAAAAGCCATAAATACTGTTTCTTGTGGATAGTGTCTGAAATGTGTTTGTGCTTAAGAAGCTTGAGAGACTTTCTTTTGTTTAGTTGAGATTAAAGATGGTAATCTGGAGTCTCAAAACCCTTGATCCCAAAACTTTGGCACATTTCTGCTTATAAAAATGTTCTATTGAAATTTTTATTATTATGGGGTGAATGAACACTAAAGAAATTCTGCAATTGATTCTGAAGTGAGATTCCAGTCATTAGATAATAATTTGGTTAAGTATCAAGACATTTGATTATAAGGCTTTTATTTATTATTTACATTTAGTGTTTTCACAAAAAAAAAAAGAGCTTCAACTCTTCTGAAGGAGATTAAATGGAGACTATTTTTAATTTTGATATCAACAATGCAAACTAATCCTCGAGATTTAGTAATATCAATCCAGGAATGCTTACAATTAAACCATTTCCAAATGTGGGCTAGATGTAGTTAACATGGCCTGCTGAATGAACTCTTTTCTTTACGTTTTTAACAATCATGGCTGTGTTGATCTGAAGGCAGAATCACTAAAGCGATTTAGATAGTAGTGCACTGCTGAAAGCATATTCATATCATAACCACCAACCATCACTAACAAAGAACTGCATTTGGAGGGATTTTCTTCAGACTGAAAGATCAAATGTAAAACTGCTCACACATGCAGGTTATGAGGCTTTTCCATTGTATGCATGTCTGTGGCTACATACTACTTCCAGACATTATAAACAAATAAAAAAAAGTGTTGAAATCAGTAGGAATTATAGGGACACCTCATCTTCTGACAGTGTTACATCTGGACAGTTGCAGTATTGCATTGGCATCTTAAATGGCAACTGCATATTCACAGTGTTAATGTATTTACAGGAAATAGCTAATTAATTTGCATTTTGCTTCTGTCAGAGAAAAATTGATTTTTAACAACTCAGTGCTCTTGGGGTTTTTTTCTCCCCTTTGGCTTGTCATAAAATAGAAATTAAAGTCACAAGTTGGGTTTGGGTTTTTTTTGGCTTTGAAATGTAAAGTTATATATGCAAATGAGGTATAAACATATGATGCCAGAGTTGGGTAGATCTTCTCTCCTTTTCATTTAATAAAGTAAATACTTGTATGCAAACATCTGATCTCATCCTAGAGGTAATATATACAGCTAATATATAATTACTATGAGATTAGATGTGATCCTAATCTAGCAGTAATTAGGGTATAAATGAGGTGGGGTTTTTAAATGAACCCTTCCATGTAGGCCAGTTCAGTATCTCTTAACATCAGTTCAAGTCCTTTCATCAGAAAGACTTCAGTTGCAGCAGTATTTTACTTCCTCAGAGAGAGTAAAACTTTTGGCAAAGCCTCTTTTATCAGTAAAGTTTCAACATTTGAGAAGATGGTGAAACTATATCGGAATTTAACTACAGTCAAAGGTTCTGGGGCCCTATGAGAGATTTCGGTGTGGGCACTGCTTTTCAAGATGGTTGCACACTACTAGTTTCCCTGAATTTACTTAGTATTATTCGTATATTACTCTATTAAGAAATTTAGCTAATATCCCCAAACTGTTCTCTGATGGGAGATCATTGTTAACCAAATCCAGGGATCTGCAGGCTCATACACAATGTGGACATTTGAGGAACAAAGCAATGGTAACCAGAACTCCCTACACTACTGAAGGAGCATCCTTTCCAACCACAAAGCTGGAGGAAAAGTTTTGGCACAAGTAGAGACAACAGTTTAATATATTCCTAAAGAATAGTTTAATTGGCTTTGTATAACTATTTCCCTCCTGCTCAGATATTGGTATGCCCCCATTCCTATTCTCCTAACCATGTGGAACGCATACTCTTCTGCCACATGTTAGATTTCATACTTCATATAATTTAAATACCACTGCACTGTGTGTTATTAATCAAAATCTAAATATTTTGGAGCTGTTTGTTAAACAGTTTTCTAGCATCAAAACCTTACAAAATCACAGTCTGAGACACTCAGCTGCCTTGAAGCTCTCTTCAGAGAACACTTCAAAGAAGCAGCCTTTTGTAGAGGTCACTTAACTATATCAACCCTATAAATTAAATTAAACATTTTTTGTCTTAAAAGTTAGAAAGACAAAATGATGTGTAATTGTTTTAAATTTTTGGACTTTTAAAAAGTCATGTTAAAATAGTTAAGTTCCATAATGAGACTCCTCTTATAACTTTTGACATGCATAAGCTATAAAGCATGCCTATTATTAATTTCAGAAAAGGTTTTTGAGACCTACACTGAATTAAACTGACACAGTTCATGTAATTATTAAGCAAAATTATAAACCATCCTTAAAAGTTCAAATAGCACCCATGGCAAAAGTCCCCTCAGGACTTCTGAGTCCTAGAGCAACCTACAATGATTGGTCACACCAGAGCAGGGTATGAAAGCTTTTTTTCTTTAAAGTTTGTCTTCTCAGTCCTAGTTACAGCAGAGTGCTGTGAATGCAAGAGATTTTAGTTATTAGTACATTTCATACATCTCATTAACTATTTTTACATGCACATAAAACCAGTATGGAGCATAAAAAAGGAGCATGTAGTAGTACTTGTCCTTCGATTTCACTGCCATGGATTTGTTGCCTGTATGAAATGATCCCAGACTGAGTAACCTCACTGCAGCAAATAAAATCTAGTGGACAGTTGTGTGGATGAACATTCTTAACATTATCAATCAAGCTGCAGGCGTCTGTAGTACCACTTTCACCTATTTATATGAAGTAACATGATCAAGAAGTATTAGATCAGCCCCCACACAGCTCTGTTGCTAAACCAGAAAGAAATACTCCAGCAGTCTAATGCTGGACCTGCTGCATTCTTAAGACTGGAAATACATCAATTTGTGTACGTTTTCAAATATACTGAAACGTAGGGAAAATTAATTTACTTACAGAAATATTTTCAGCTACACATTAGAAAAATAATCTGAATAACACAGAAAAAAAAATGCTATCTTGAATTTTAAATAGAGTGACAGGATTTGTGATGCTGTTTTCAACACTGCTGTTTTCAGGTTCACTGAAATATTTCACACCCTCACAAACTAAACTGAAGATTTGATCTTATGGCAGTAGTCTCACTGAAGCCTTATGACCAGGTAACCACTTAATTTTAAAATGTCATTTAAATTTGTGCAAATCTGGAATATCCTCTCTGGAATTAATTTAAACTACGCTTGAGAATGCAGACGTATGGAAAAGAGTATGGAAATGAAAGCATATTTTTTAGTAACACTTTCTTACTTTTAAAGAGTTTAAAATATTATTTTTAGCTAGTACAAAGAAAACATGGACATACATGCATACATGTGGATGTACACACTTGCACACCTCCCCTAGAAAAGTAGCATGCCAGTGTTGGCTGGCTAGCTACTGGTCATTTTGATCCAGGCCATCAACATAGAAATAACATACAGTCAAGTTTTCTTCTCTTCTGAGAAATTTTAGGTAACAACATTAAAGTAGTTCATGGAACCTTTTCTTATTCCTTGCTAACTGCTTAAAAAAAAATAAAAATCAAACTACTTACACTCAAACATGGTTCCAGATGATTATAAAACAAGCCCTGCAAAAATAAATAGTTTTGTCCCTGTTTCCAGAAACAAGCTGATATTAACAGACAAATTATTAAATATAATAATCTGAACATGTTTGCCACTGTCAGGTGTTTGGAGGGGCTGGGAAAGTGAATCTTTCTTAGTCATGCAAAATATTTGATTCCAAAATAAAATTGTCAGTGTTTCTGAGGTAGCATCAATATTTAAACCGGATTCCTTCTATTTTGCTTTTTTCAAGTGTTGTTATAGTAACTTTTGTTTGATTGTGATAAACCACTCCCGACTACAGTGTTAGCTTAAGAGTTTAGCTTAAGAGTTTAGCAAAATATGTACTATGGAATAGGGAAGAAAATACTGGCCTCCTAAAGGATTTGTACCTCTTCTCTTCCTCCTCCTTTTTTTTTTTTTTCCTGTTGTTCTTATATATACGTCTCTAAGGTCTATCTCTCAGTATTTGGTACACTATCGCTACTTTAAAAGAGAATCTTTACAATGCAGTCTAGGTTTTCAAGTGTGGGACACATTCTCCTGACAGGTATCAAGCACCTCATCTCATGGCAAATGATCACTTCTGAAACCCATCCTAACTGATATTTGCTCTTTGGGAATGGAAAAAAACCCGCACAAGATGTTTTATAAAGCTCAAATTGGCCTTATCAAACAAAACATCCACTAGATTTGTGACTGACTTGTGACAGCAGGAGACATCAGCACTGGCCTTCCCAATAGAAGTCACTGCAGTTAATGGAAGCTATTACAGAAGAATTCTGGCAAGAATATTTTTTTTTCCAAACAGCTAAAAAAAAATTAAAAGAAAAAATATGTTGTTATGGTAACAGCTATTTGAAAAATACTGTAACAAAAGGCAATTGAATATCAAACTACCAATATGCTAGTATGACTGTACGGCTTTCCTTTTAAGCAGTTTATGTACAGAGATCCCCTCTCTCTCCCTTATGCAGCCCCAAGCATGAGCATGCACGCTCAGGTAAGACACCATCTGCAAATAGTTTGTGTTTGTAGAATTTCTCTCTTGGAGCTGCAAAACTCCAGATACTGCAGATTTTTACACATTGCTAGAACATCCAGTGCTATATGGGCTGAATGCCTCCCTCACATGACAATAAAACCACATTTTGTAGCATTTCCAGTTGGCACTTTGGGCACAAAGAGGTGTTCCTGCACTCCTGTTGCTTCATGGGATATGGCCAGTCTCTTTGTGGGGTCACAGCTACTTCCTGGAAAAATGCAGCATTGCATTTCTGTGGTCTGGGAATCAGCACCTTCCGAAACAGTCTCTGGAGTTAAAGCAGAATGCAGCAACACACCATTTCAAAGCCTGCAATTGTATTTTGCACTTCACAATTTTTCAGAAAATTCTCTCTGAACGAGCATAAGATTCCATACCCAAACTTCAACATCTTACTTGGACTAGGAGCATGTAGTCCTCACACAGATAAAGCTTCTGTTGAAGTTACTGCTTAACGATCTGGGTAATGACTGAAAGGTCTAGCTACTTGATTTTACATACTGATGTGTGTACAGTGGTAATATGAAAGAGCTGGAAGACACGGCCAGCTCCTCCTCTTAGACCTGTGCTTTCAGCTGTCATGCTTACAAGAAAAAAAAAAAAACAAAACCCAACCAACAAACAGACAAACAGCACACATTTTTCGTGGTACTTATCTCAAGCTGAACAAACCTCGGAGCTTTGCTAAATTTCCTCCGTACTGCACATTGGAAGATCAAGTTACAGTGTATTAAGTACTGCATAGGAATTGTGAGCACCCTATTTCCTAACACAGAAGTTCAATTTCAGAAGTGTGAAACTTGCATTTTGTTTCACTGCTTTCAATCCCTCTGAGGTGTTTAATGGTCTGCATTTACTGAGAGTACCATTGTAATGAGAGTAGATAACATAGTTTATCTAACAGGATTATGAATACAGGGATGGGATGATATATATAGATGTTGGCTTCTTTTTTCTTTTTCTTTTTTTTTTCTATAACTGGGACTTTCGTAGTCATGTTGTTTTCTAAATCGAAAAATGTTTGTTAATGTCAACATTGAAAATTAGTCATGTTCTTGTGAAAAAAAGCCACAAGAAATATTACAGAGCAAAAATCCACAACCATTTATCTTGCATCACTTGGCAGAAGAGAAAGCGAGCTATCTGCTCTCTGCAACCAGCTAAATTCAGCAACAATGTGCTATATAGGTCCTACTGACACTCATATGTATATATGGGACTGCATTTGGAAAACAAATGTAAATGGTGGTATTTTCTAACCCACCCCAAAATCCCTTGAGCATTTCAGACATTCCAGTCAAAGTGATTCTTTAATGTGGGACCTACTTACCACATTTGTTTTACATTAGAAAATGCTATATAGGTTGTTTACATTTGGAAAAGTCAGTGGAGAGAGATTTCTGTAAGTGTTCTGAAAGAAAGATTGCACCGTTACTGTAACAAGGACAATTATGGACAGACACAGATAATAGCTGTTTAGAAAATGTTAGGAGCATTACTGTGAATAATAAGACATTTTTTCTCAGCGTTAACCTTGCCTGAGTTTCATTTTCCATTGGTGTTGTCTGCTGATACTGCTTAAGACTGCTATAGTCTTCTCATTCACATTGAGGTAACAGAAAGTTGACTGCTGGGTTGTCCCAGATGGTGTTCAACTGTACAAAGGTCTGAAACTGTGAGGGAATACCTAAAATGTCAGACATGTCTAGTATCTAGTGCTGCTGCAAATTATCACCTCTTCCAGGTCAGAAAGGCCAAAATAATTACCAGCTCTATTTTTCTTAAAGCTATTTTAATTTAATCTGTCCTTTACAAATGGTAAATTTAATGGGAACTTCAGGAATAATTCAAATTAAAATTAAGAAAAAACCCTTGATATATACATATCCAATTCAAATGTATTTTAGTAAGCAACAACCTGGCCACTACTGAAATAGTTCTCAAGTACTATTGAAATAATAGGTATGTTCGTAAAGCAAACCTGCTTTCTTTCAAAGTGACTGTACGCATTATTTCAGCTTCCTCTGATAATAGCACATTTAAAACCAAGGCCAAGATGCAATCAATCCTTTTTGTTGGAAGAAGGTGTTATACAGTACCCGTATGCTTATATTCACCTACCAGTTTCAATCAGCTAAGCAGCCTGAAGTTCAGCAGGGCTACTGCTCACTTGGCCTCCACTGTATTCCTCTTGCCTGCTCCGCAGGGTGGGGGGGGCAAAGACGGTGAGAGTGGGACAGGGGAAAGGGAAGAGGTCTGTCTCTAAAGAGATGTTGAATTAGACTGAACAGTTGACGTCCTCTGTAATTATACACACATTGAACTCTTTACAGTTGACTTAAGTTACTTCGAACTGCATTGGTGTGGCCCTCCATAATGATTAAAAGCAGCATCTATTTACCTTAACAATAAATGTGGAGATTAGTAAAAGTTCACTTGATCACAATAAGAAGACAGATAATTAAAGGGCAATGCAACCCAGATGGAATGTAAGTGCCTGAAGCGGCATGTTAGGAAGCATAGGTTGCTTTTGTACAAGAGGGTATACATGCATAGGTTAAGGATTGCAAAAAGCCCTTCAAGTGGACAGTTTTTTGTAGAGATACTTGAAGTAGAGGAAGGTCAGAGCCTGTCCTGAGATAGTTGGCCCAGCAATTCTCCTGGGAAAAGTGACAAATACAAAGCTCTAGAAAAG
The DNA here is from genome assembly GCA_033439905.1 of Ceryle rudis. Taxonomy (NCBI): domain Eukaryota; kingdom Metazoa; phylum Chordata; class Aves; order Coraciiformes; family Cerylidae; genus Ceryle; species Ceryle rudis. The sequence goes on along the minus strand of JAAGNO010025487.1, from coordinate 8,275 downwards.
GAAAAAGACTTGAAAGCACTATGTGACTAAATGGACAATGTCTACAAAACGTTTGAAAGAGGCCTCCACATCTTTTATTCTTTTTTCACATCTCATCAATGAGAAAGAAGAAGTTTAAGCTAAGCGGGACACACTGCTGGCTCTGTGGGTTAAGCTCTTGATGGAGAAGGGTCTATAAGAAAAGGGATAACTGTGTTTAGTATATGACACTCTGTGGAAACACTCCTCTCATGGGATCTGCTGCAGGGAAGGGGGAGAACAGCTATTATTCCTAGTGCACCTATCATTCAGTTTACATGGTAGACATTGTGTTTTACTGATGCCTTTTTATCAAGGAAGCAAGCAGCTGATAACTAGAGACGTGAAAAGCCTCAATCCCATATGGACAACTTGGAAAATCAGATTCTGAACTGGCTGTACCCTCACTTGGTAACAAAAGGATGATATCCATATCTCTTGATAGGACCCATCCCTTGTTTCTTTTCTTGGTAACAATATTGATGCGCTGTGTGCCTACTTCCTTGCAGAAAATTAGATCATAAAATGGTGAGAAGCATTGCAGAGATTTCTAGAGATCAGAATGTAGAAAATAGTAGACCTGATTGCTACTGAAACAGAATTGATAATTGGGATCTTAAATTTATAACATTCTCCCTCATAACTCAAATTTCCAGCTGAACTTACAAATGTTTCGGGGGTTTGTTTTAGTTTTTTCCTAACAACCACTGTCATCAGTTACAGTGGTCCCTTCAAAGTCACATTTTAAAAAAATGGCTTAGTTAGTTCACATGTGTGGGTGTTTTTATCAGTTTTAATTCAGAATATGTCGGAGCTGTTTAACACCAAGCCAAAGATTCAGTCACTTTGTACATTGATTTTACAATGCTAAGTAGCAAGGTGAATAAGGTTAGCAAAAAGGTAAAGAAAATGAGAGAAATGGAGGCTGTCCACAGAATGAATGGCAAAGCATGGTCCTATTCTTTCCGACCTGGATCTCTGTACCCCTAACAAATCATTGGCAAGCACAAAGCTACCCAAACCCTCACTTCAGGGCTGCCAGGAGCTGGAAGGAATTTTCCAGGTGTGAGAAGTTACCTGGGTCTTTTGAAAGGAGACAAATACAGACAGAAACAAGGCCTACAGGACAGCTGCTCTGCCTTCGATAGGAGTTGATATTTTGTATTTTCTTCGTTGTAGAATGGTTAGAATCTATGGTGAAGAAGGCTGCACATACCCTCTTCTCCCATCACCTACACGTCCCAGACCGCTCTCTGCTCCATAGCTGCCTTAGTATCCCCGATGTCATTGAAAGACTACAAAAACCTACCCAAACACTTTGTTAAACACACGTGTAAGTCACCGCTTTCCTTCTTGAGTTGCATATGCACAACAGATTAGGGGCTTGTTTAGGAAGCAGCCAGGAATCTCTTTGTTTTCTTCTTTCAGGTACAAGGTGAATGAATCCGTTTGGAAACCAGCAAATCCACCCCTCTCCTCCTCCCCCCGTATGCCTGAATTCTTCCAGCCTACATCTCTTGAAGTAAAGACAGATAAAGCTCGGATACCCTTCCAGACGAAGGAATTGAGCCTGTTTCTTTGCATGTAAGTTTTCTAAATAAATCGCTTTTGTTGTTTAAAGCTGTGATGAATGGAGACACGGGGCCAGGTTGGTCGCTGAAGCAGTACAATGGATGTAAGAAGGTTTTTTTCTTTGCCATATAAATCATTCACATTGTTTAAGGTACATTGATCAATCTAATGGCTTGTAATAGGCTCCTAATTGCCACTAGGAAAGTACTGCAAGCTTGCATTTGAACGTGAAATGGTTCATGATCTGAGCTGAAATTCACCTTAAGCCTGAGCTCCAGTAATTACAGAACACAGAAGGAGCACAATGAACGGTTCTCAGTCTTTCCTCGCCCTAATCCCAGGACAGGGGGAGGGGGGAAAGGGAAACATACAAACGAGGGGTTCAGCGTATTTTCCTCTCCCAAACCAGCAATTCATTAACGGGCGAAACCTGCGGGATTTATTGGTCATTGTGGACCGAAGAGAACTTTGTAATGTCAATCATCCTGCCTATTACTCTCCCACACATCTCCATCTGCAGATAGACAGCTTGCTTAATCACAACCAACATTCTGAGTCATGCCTGGCTAAAAACGTGATATAAAAAGCCTGGACGGAGTCAGAAGCGGGACGCGAGGAGGACCCTGGGGACAAGGCTCTGCCGTCGTGAGGATGCCGTGGCAAGGCACACGCCTGCTCCCCCGGCTCCACGCACGGCGCCGGCCCTGCTCTCACCTCCGCTTCCGGGCAGCCCCGCGGGAGCAGCGGCGGAGCCAGGAGCCGGGCGGGCGGGACCTGCCGGGGCGGGACTGCGGCCGGAGATCGCCCAGCTAGCGCTGTGCCCAGCGCTCCTCTGCTTAGAGCACGGACCTAATTACCGAGTCATCAGAGCCGCTTTAATAGACTCGTCTGAAAGGGTGGTTTCACGCTCTCTGAACGTGGGTCCAACCGTTTACTAATTAAACTCTTTCTATTTAGAAACACCTTCATTTTAAGAAAGCTTTCTGAGCGCTAGCTCTGGCTGAATTGCCAACCTGCTGCAGTCGGAGCTTGTCATGTCTAACCTATGTATCATAACAGCACTGGCAAGCATGTGAACCAAGAGATAAAATCCTCGTACAATGTTCCTCATACAATGTTCCTCAGACTTCCCTACCAAAGCAGAAAACAAACCTATGATGCTGTTGAATAATCTTCCAATAATTGTAGTAATTAAAATCATCATACAGTCTGCAGTCACCTTCCTTCCTTTGACAGAGTCTTCCCTTGAATTGTTAACGTGTCTTCGGCTGAGATAAACAGTTAAAAAAAAAAAAAAAAAAAGGTTTAAAATACAGGGTCCAAATAAATTTAGCGAAAGATAATTAGTTCCACAGACACGTTTTTGATTGCGTTCAGTAAATGAGAGGATTTCTAAACCTATCGTGCAGATTTCTGAAACGCAGGGTAATATGGGTCGTCCTGATACTACAAAATAGTGTCACCTTAAAGACCGAGGAAAAGATGAAAGCCCAGACTGATGCTCCACCTCGGGCTCTGTGCGCCGGGGGCAGGAGGAGCGGGGGGTGCATTATGTAACAAACATCGCATGAAAGCTCCAGCAGAAATTGTTGGAGAGTGCCATAATTTTCATTTAATTTTCATGATCTATTTGATCCCAGTGCTCATTCCCTTTTTATTAACTATAAAAGATCTCCTTCTAATCAAAAGCTGCACTTCATCTTTACCCACAAATGAAAAACCCTACAGCAGAAAGAATTCAGTGGACTCAACAGGCACCAAGGTCTGTATTTTAACACCATCTCTATATATCCTTCCCCCTTTTAATATCTACTGTTGGGCAGAATAGTGGGGAATCCTTTTCTTAACTGAAGTTATTAATTTATCACCAGGTCCCCCTCTGCGTTGCTCTAATAATCAATGGTGGTTTCTAGACCACGTAAATTAAAAGTGTAATTCAGAAAGAGGGTGGAGGGGGGTCTGCACCGAAGTCCTGTTGCTAAAAAAAAAAAAAACCAACACAAAAAAAACACACCACCCCCCCAAAAAAACCCAACAAACCAAACCAACAACAACAACAAAAAAAATCCACCCACAACCTGTCAGGACGCAATTATTTATCTCGGCGATGAGCAGTTTGCCTGTTTCCTGTTCATGTCCCTTCTGTTTGGCAGAAAATGAGACTGCTCCTCTTGCACTTGGAAGGGTTTGCCCCATTCCCACCGGTAACATCCATGTCTAAAACTCCTTGCCCCTCCTAGGATGCCGGGGAAATTGTACAGCAACCTTACATTTAACTGCTGTTAAATCGATTTATTTGGGAAATATTTGGCAGTTCTTTCACAGAGCTCTGTTTGAACCGAAGAGACATTTCATCTGACGCTCTTGAATATGAACCCAGGAGCCTTCCAATCAGCTTTAATGAACGAATTGTTTCCCAGCTTTACCTCCTAAAGACAGCAACTTTAGTAGTTGCACAGATCAAAAGACACGCGTAAAGGGAAGATGGGAAACAATATTGTTCAAAGGAAGTGAACTGTTGCATTTAATTAGGCTATTCTTCTTTATTAGTATTCATATTGAGATTTTTTTTTTTTTTAAGATTTATGTTGATTTAACTGTAATGTATTTATGATGTAAATATATTCCGAGATGAAAACGTCACGGATCAATTGTAAAGGACCCGGATACATAATTTTAAAAAATCAGTTTCAGTTTATATGAGGTTCTCACCCCACTTTCGCTTCTTAGTCAGATTTGTTTATGCAGAATCGACATTTAATAGTGCTAATTGCACTCCAGTTAAATTGCCCTGATTGCAGAAAGGGAAGCAATTTTCGTGCTCTCTGTCTGGGTTTGGAAGAAATTGTTTTATATTCACCTCTTTATAAAGAAGTGGAGATAAGGCACCGAGCCTTTGCACAAATTGCACTTATGGGCTGACTGGCAGCATTCAGGCGCTATAATAGAGCATTATTTGGCCGTTTTGAATAATGTAAAGCATTTGCTGAAAGCTATTCTCCTGAAAATTGCTTTAACTTTTAAAAGGATGATGATTCACTCCAAACCAGGCCTTTGTTACATTGTCATTATCCCCCCAAATGTTTTAACAGTCAGCTCAACACTTTAGCATAACACATTGATCTTTGTTTAAAAACTCGATTTTTTGAGTATGAAAAAAATCTGTCAGAAAATACTTGACCCCCTAAAGATTTCAGCAGCGGTCCCCCTTTCTCCGCCATTCGCTCAGCCTTTCCACCGCCTGCCTCGTTCCTGCGGATTTTAGTTACTTTTCCGACTACAAAGGGGGCGAGGAGATGGATGCAAGGCGGGCAGAGCCGTCCGCCTGCCTTCAGGCACAACAGAAACCCCACTTTGCTGTGGGAGCGCAAGCGGGCAGCGAATGCCTTTACTCGCTGAGGTAGAGGCAACATTTTTAAACGTCACGTTCTCGATCTGCCTTCCAGCCTTATTTTATTGACGACTTTCCCCAAGGAGAGGGGAAAGACCCTCTCCCCCCCCGCCGCTCCGGGGTTGGCCAGAAGCGCCTCGCTGCCACTTGACGACCACCTCGGCAAGCTCCAGGGAAGGAGCGGGTTCCCCCCCGGAGGAAGGAAGGAGGGAAGGAAGGAGGGAGTCACCTGTTGGGCGATTGCTCCCGGGTGCCCCTGTCGGACTTCTCGCCTCGCCCGCGGGGGTTGTGTCGCTCCCCCCGCCACCGCCTTTCAATCGCCTCCACCCGCCGAGAACTACAGCCCCCCCGGGTAAAGCCGCCGCTTATGATCTGCTTCAGGCAGACCTTTCGGAGAAAGGGTTTGCAGGGCACTCACTCCCCGGACCCCTGCGCTGCCTGCGAGTCAATGTGGAAAGAATTAAGCGCAGAACAGTATTTCCTCTTAGTGCCCCGACTCTGTTTAATACACGGCGACAAAAAGGCGAGCGCCTTTCGAAAATAGCCTTAGACGTTTAAATAAAAGATAATCTCCGGGGACATCCTTCCCTAGCGTGGCAGGCATCCTGCAGATTGCATAACACAGTGTACAACAAAACGCAATGCCCGCCTTATTTAAGCACGGAAAAAAAAAAATAAAAACAAGTAACGAAAAGCGAAATCCTCTCAAATTCGCGGTTTCTCCATCTTGCTCCATACCGGTGCCTATTTTGCATCTGCTAGGAGGTTTTACACTGGATGGCTGAGGCGGCACCGAGGAGAAGGAAATACTGGCTCAAATGCAGAGCAAGCACCCGGCGTTGCTTGAGAGCAGTCGTATTTCTGGTTCAGAACTGTACCAGCTGCACCGGGGACGGTAAAAGCAGAAGGAAAAGCTCCTATTTCCAGCCTTACAGAGACGATCGCAATGATGAAAAGTTGCACGCCTATTGATCTTCCCCGGACACAGTAAGGGCAAGTTCTAGCCAATTACTTAAGAAGCCTCCGATAATTACAAATCAAAGGGACTAGCTTGCAAGACACTGAGGAACCGAGGTTTGGACTTACATTTCGCTCATGCAGAGAGCAGGTAAAGTCTCTGTCGCTCACTGGGCGTGTGGAGTGTGCACAGTGCAGAGGCCACAGGCAAGTGCTGGGGAGGCTTATTCCAGCAGCGCCCTAGCACTGCTAGGAGGGAGCAAACCTTCTGCCATTAGCAGCACTGTTCCACGGGGGTATATGAGGCTTGAAAAACGTGCTGCAGGCTACGAATTTGACTTTCAAAGTATTTTGCCAAGGATTACTCCGTAGAATAAAATCCTCTCTCTTAAGCGATAGGATGTCATATGCCCCTCGTCCCCCCTCCCTCCCCGGTACGAGAGCAAAGGGATGCCTGTCGGTTCCCTGCCTTTGGGTTGAGTTGGTTGGTTGTTGGCTTGGGGTTTTTTTTGGTTGGGGTTTTTTTTTTTTTTTTTTTCCGCTTTATGTAACTAAAAAGCCTCCTCAGTTCCTTTTGTACAATCAAGCAAGAAACACGTTGTGCCCGGAATCACTTCAACTATTCAGCAAAACACAACCAAAAAATTAACGTGTTTTCATAAAATGTCATTAGGCGCCGTTAGTTTATCTGTATCCAACGCAGAGAGGCGCCCAGTGGCCTGTAAAGGAAGCAAAGGGCCTGTTGAATAAAGGCAGTACAGGTAGGAGTTACTGGACGCGAGGATCGCAGGTGACTGAACAAGCAGCGAGGGATCGAACACCTCCTGCACACTTTACAGGCGACGGCGGAGCGGCGTCAGGCGTGACACCAGCCCTCTGCCGACGCTGACCCCGGTCCCGACTCCTGCCCTCTGCGGCTGTCCCCGCTCCTCCCGCTGCCAGCCAGTGCCAGGGCAGTGTCGCCCCGGCCGCAGGTTTCCCGGCCTCTCTCGGCGGGAGTCACAACCCGGCGGGCGGCTGGGGGGGTTGCAGTTAATTGCAGCGCAATCGCCGCAGTCCGGAGCGGGGAGTCCTCTCCCCGCGCGCTGACTGGCACGCGCCCCGCGCCGCGGCGCCGGCACCTCCGCGCAGCCTGATTGGCTGTCGGGCCGCTCCGGCCCGCTCCGCCCGCGCCCTCATTGGGCGAGCGCCGCCGCCAGCGGTACTTCGAAGCGGGCGCTGCCCGCACTTAGGCAGAGTTTCGCCCCGCCGAGCCGGAGTGTCCGTAGTGCCGCCGGGCAGCGCGGGGCGCACACCGAGCGCCGTCCCCTCCGCCCCACCGCCCAGCCCAGGGACGTGCTATGGCTACGTCTATCCTCGGGGTAAGTCGGCACCGCGTGCTGTCTTGCGCCTTCGCGGCGGCGGCTTCGCTACTCGCTGGGGAAAAAAAAAAAAACCAAACAAAAACCAGAACAAAAAAAACCCCACCAAACCACAAACCAACCAAAACTGTTGCTGCTGCCGCCGCGCTGCAGCTGCCCCCCGTGCAAATCGCGCTGACCTGCGGGCGAGAGGTAACCCTGACTCGCCTCGGGGGATTTCACGACGGGTTACCCATCGGGTCGTTCGCCAAGATTTTTAGTCCGAAAACTCGCTTGGCCGAAGAGAAGCCGGGCTATTTGCGCTTTCTTTTGTTTTCTATTTGTGTGGGAGTTTTTTTGTTGTTGTTTGTTTTGGTTGGTTGGTTTTTAAGTTCTTAATTGCTACGCTAAATTTCCAAAGATTTTTTTTTTTTTTTTTTTTTTTTTTTTTTTTTTTTTTTTCGGCCCGGGGCGGGGGGCGGGCTGGGGGCAGCCATCCTCCGTGCCCTTCTCTCTGCT
>JAAGNO010025486.1:0-32923 GCA_033439905.1 Ceryle rudis | reverse complement strand
CGAGCGCGTGTGTCTGGTCCGGGCGCTTTGTCTGCGGCTTCTCGCGCGCGGCGCGGAGCGGCCCCGCGGGCGCGGAGGGGGAACGGCGGTCTACGGGAAGTCGGGCGTAACCGCGGCCGCTGCCTGTCGCCAGCCCGCAGCCTCCGCGCCTGGCGCGGGTCCCTGCCGCCGCTGTGGAGGGTGGGCCCGCTCCTGCGGGGCGGTGTGAGATCGACTCGGAGCGGACGCGCAGCGGGGCAGCCTCCGCCGGGCTCCTTCCCTGAGCGGCGCGTCCCGGGCGATGGGAGAGGGCGCGACCGCAGCAGCTGTGGGCCGGAGGCTCCCCAAACCTCCGCGAGGGCTCGTTGCCTGCAGCGGGAGGCGATTTGGGCAGGAGCCCGGCCCGAGACCGCCAGGGAGCTGCACGAGCCCGTCACAGCGGGGCGGCTGTGCTGAGAAGGTCCCCGCTCTATTCCCGGAGCCGGCAATTTAATGTTTTCTTGCATGCCCGCATTTCGTTAGTGTGAGGGGATGACGATACAAATTGACCTCTTGCTTCTAGCTTTCTGGATTTACCTATGGACGTGAGGGGGAGGGAGAGCTAAGGGACCGGGAGCCTGGGAAGCGAGGACGGCGGGCGGGATGGCGTGGCTGGGGGAGCGGAGCCTGCCCGGGCCGGCGGAGCCAGGGGCTGGAGGGGAACGGGAAGGCCGGTGGGGAAGTGGGCGAGTCACGGTAACAGAAGTGACGGTAACACTTGTCAGCCGGCCTTCGCGTCTTTCTGCGATCTACGAAGCTGAATGCTAAAGGATGATGAGTAATGAACAATCGTGTTATTGATAGCTGGTTGCCTGTGTTTTAGTATAGTGGTTTTTTCTTTTTTTCTTCAGATTCTTTTATTTTTAGCTTTTAAAATTGGTATTTTGGTTAAATAATGAAGTGTAATTCCAAATTAATCCCTTTTTAAATGCATTTTTTTTTTTTTTTTTAGTTGGGACTGATGTTTTGGTACTGTGCCTCATAAAGCTGTTTTCAGATATAGAGATAAGATTATATTAATAATTCAAGTAGAATAGATTCTATATATACACTGCTTCCTTTCACTGCTCTGCGTACACCTATGGCTCCGCGAGGAGTGTGGCAGCCTAGCAGATGTTGGCTGAAGGGAAACTAAACTTCTGAGCCTTTCGTATGTTTTCAAACATTGAGAAATGGGTACACTGTAACGTTTCGCTGTTGCGATTCTCTTTTAGCTTTATAGGAATACAAATCACCATTCACCTTCAGCACACTGGCCAAAAGCAGCAGTACTGAATTACAGTTTTGGGAGGAACAGTCTTTCTCCATGTTTACTCACAAAGCCATTTATTTTCTTTCTTCTTAACACTTTTTTTAGCAGCCTTTTTTTTTTTTTTTTTTTTTTTTTTTTACTACCAAGGGGGCGTTTTCTGTAAGGCGCAGTGCAAAAAGGGAAAGAAGTATTGGGTGTATTTCAGCTAGTCAGGATAACACCTCTCAGACCCTTGTGCTCGATGTGAACGGTGTAAAGGCTATCCCAGTGTACTTGAGAGCTCAAGTGCCTGCTTGAATTGCATTTGCAGAGGCAATGCTTTATCTGAGTGGAGAGTCGCAGAGGCTGGAAGAAATCCAGATAAGATCTCTTTGCACCGTTCAAAGTCTCTGAGAGTTTCAGGACTTTGTAAACTGTACCAGAGCCATGGCTGATATTTTTGTTATAGTTAGATTGATTGCTTCTAAACTGACCCTTTTTCAGTTTAGTTTGTAGAACTAGAAATACTTTGCATATGAACTAGAAATGGTTTCTTGCCTTGCTTAGAATGGATTAAAAACTGTGAAAATGGATTCTCATCCACTTATGAACTGGAAAGGTGTCCTGTGATATTAGACAGTATTTTCTAGATAGCTAACTCATTGAATCAACTTCAGTTAGAGATTAATGTTGCTTGTATGGACCAATATTACTTAATTTTATTTTTGGTGAATTAAAACCGTGGTGGTCTCTTCCTGTCTACTAAAAATAAGTATCAAAATGCTCTGCTGTCTTCTTTCTTAGAGCATGTTTGGGAATCAAGATTAATATTAATTTCTCAAAGTGTGTTTGAACTATGGATTATAATTGTAGATCTTGGATGATTTATAATGCATATTTTAAACTTGACCTTTATGTATGTATAATCTATCTGCTGGAATTGTTTCACAGCTATGACAGTTGCCTTCTTGTCTGTGAGCTTGCTGTATGCCTGAGGAACCAGCACTCCATGGTTCCGCAGACTGCTCTTAGCAGTGGTGCGTTTCTGCCCTACACTGATTTCACCATTGAAGTGAGGGGAACAGTTGTTAGGTCAAAACGTATAATGTATAGCTCTACACAGCATTCAGTTTACTGGGAATGTTACCTTCGCTTTCTGTGAGATCAAGATTTGACTGTCTTAGTGAGGTGCTGTGGGGTTTGATGAAAAGCCTCTTGGAGAAGATACTTTCTGCTGGAAAAGATCAGAGAAATTTTCACTCGGTGAAAATTTCAGAAATTGTTATTAAAAATGTAGTAGGTTGAAATTCTGCAAGTTGTTTGTAGTTTGTTGCTAATACCATAAGAACATTTAGCAGTAATTCATGCTGAAGTCTCAGAGGCTTGAAGATGATTAATTTGGTGAGATCTGCTTGGAGTTGAGCCCTAAATTGTGAGTTTAGTCAAAATAATACTTGTCAGTAAACTAATACATTTGCTGTACCACAGGATCTCAGGGTCTTGTAGAAACACTAGCTAACTCTCCTGTTCCTTGTAGTGATTTATAGACGTTGGGGCCATGGGTGCCAGAGCAGAGTTTGCATTAGAATGGAAATCATTCTGGCCACCGATTGAAAAGTCCGATGAAATGTGCTGCTGTGTCTATACTGCTCAGCTGAGCTGTTTGATCCTTATGTGGCCCTTATCTGTCATCTTCTAGAATCGAGCTGCAGCTCCTGTACTCCCTGATCTGATGCTTTCTGCCCCATAATCCTAGAACAGCTCAGAGGATTCTTACTGCACAGTTTTTGAGCAATAAAAAAATATAAAAATGATAAGGCTGGATGACGGCTTCATGAATGGATCTTGTAGAAGGCAGTCTGCGTGATTTTAGCCTTGTCTTTTGCTGCAGTTGACATCTGTCAGGCCTTTATGAACCAAGTTTTCATGTCTTGGGGGCTAGTTATAAATGCAGCAGTGCTGAAGAACAGGAAAGGGAGAGAGGGTGCCTCAGGCAGACCTGGGAGTAGATGTCAGACCTGACGTAAGGGTTAAGTCTCTCCTATTTTGTTACATGTCTGTTTTTTCAGAATGAATATGGTAGACCAGACCTCAGTGACACTCATCAGCTTTGCTCAGTAGACCTTGGTAGCCCCTTAAAAGTTATGTCAAAAGTGTAGGGGGATTGTGACTGATGCTGCCGCTCCAGATAGCGCTTTTTGGTGGAGCCTTGTTTTGTCAAACAGGAGCATTGTTGCTTTGCTTTGTAAGCACCCAACTGCTGCTAGCTTGTGGGGCAGGAATAGAAACAGAGACTGGTAGTGCTCAGCATTGCAACACAAACATGTGCTTGACCAAATGGTGGTGGGTATGTTCTCTTTTGTGGGCTGGCTAGCACTGGGAACCACATGCCTTTGTCTCACCAGCAGCCATGCACCTTGTGTCACAGCTGTTCTCATGGGTGTTTTATGTGTTTGAAATCTGTGGAGTCAGCCCCCCAACCTTTTTGCAGTTAGATAACAATGCCTGTGCAAGAGAAATATCTCAGCGCTTTTAGATTGAAAAAGAAAAAAAAAAAAATTGGTTTTAGAAAGCTATTTGAATGCTGGAAGTTTTCGTCTGCTTTTCAGTATGTTTATGAAAATATTTATATTTGATTAGTGGAAGTTGTCCTTTGAAGAATAGAAGCCTTAGATGTGAAAGTATAAACCTTGCATGTGTGAAGTATGAGCAGTGTTGTTGCTTTGCCAATAAAGCTTCCACCTCTGTGTTGCAGGCTGAATGCTGCCTAGCTTCTGTCTGTCTGAGAAGTTGGTGTGTCTCAGTGAGAGGTCCCCTGTGAAAAATTACACTTGGACTTTGTATGAGATTTGGAACTGTCCAGTTCAGGGACATTCATGTCAGGACTTTTTTTTTCTTTTTTTTTTTTTTTCCACTGACTGAACACAACAGGAGAATGTTGGCTCTGTTAAGAGCTCTTGTGTCAAGGCCCCAAACCACTTTGCTGTTTGCACTCCCATGAGCGAGCAACATTAGTTGTTATTTTCAACCACTCCATGGGCAATCAGAAAAGGAAATTTGGAAGGTGGGTCAAATAACGTCTTCTGGCCTTTAACTGTAGGGAAGTCTGCCTGACTTAGACTTGAGAGTTGGTGCAGTGAAAGCAGACTTATTGCGGGCACCATGTGAAGAAGCACTAAACTTTGCAGCTACTGGGAATGGACCTGGAAGAGGGAGTGTACTAAATGAATTGCAGAGAAGTGACTGGCATGCTAGTGCATTGCAGAGTTTCCCCCGAAGTATGGTATCAGTGCCTGGTGACAGTGAGATGGAGGATGGAGCACTGCAGCTCAGCATCTGTGGCCTCCATGGGAGCTGTTCACTGCAGCAATTCACTTGCCTTGGATGCAGCATCTTTGCTAATGTAGGCTGGTGAAAATAAAAAAAACCAGAAGTGATTCATAACAGAGAATACTCATCCTAATGTTTAATCTTAATCATACAAGAAGTTAAATAATTTATCACTAGAAATATAAAACATAAACCAACGGATTACAATGGATTTTCAGAAGATGTCATCTGTTTAATGCTTATCTTTTATTTTTAGTAGTTTGCAAACTAGTTTTGAAATGGTTTTTGCAAGGCATTTAGTTAACTTGTGAGAGATTGCTAAACAGGAAAACTACACTTAATGCAATACGGGCAAGGGAGTTTACTAAAGGGGATGTTGACATAGATTAAATATTAAAAATAACTATTTCCTATTATTCTAATCAAACCAAACAAAATATCCTTCACAATGTATTAAAAGTTCAAATGCTTTCTAATTTTAGGGAGTTACTTTTATTTTTGATGTGACCATGTAGTCCAAAGGAAGTTCATTATCCTTGTCATCCATGTTATATTTTCTTGCGGCAACTGAGCTTTTGAGCTGGAGTTTATTTTTCTTGGTTAGAGTGGTATCAGGTAGCCTCAGGATGTGGGTGTGCTGGGAGACATACCTCTCCATTTCCTCTGATCCTGCCCTTGGCTTGGAGCTTATACACACACACACACCACCCCCCTCCCCCACCTCCCCCCCAGATGATAGCTATACTCTCTTACCCCTAACTTGGTGAGTGTGCATCCCACCTCTGAAAGCTTCCCACAGGTGGGTGGTAATGCACTCTTGTGGTTTTCCCTATGGTGCCTCCCTGCAGCTGGGCCACTTGATTTAATCATCCCCACCCCTCCTTTTATTCCCCCCCCAAGTTTTAGACTAGGAGAGCATGCCAAATGTCAGGGTGTCAAACCTCGTGTGCCCCATGGTTCTGCAGAGGAGGAATTGTCTCTTGACTCTGGATGGTATATGAAAGAGTGGGCTGTGAGTGGATGTGCTGACCTCCGTGCATGAGGATGTCACTTAGGTCTGGGATCTTAGGAGGGACTAGATGAACTAAATAAGAAAATAAAAGGGATTTGGAGTGGTGCTTGTGGCCCTTCCTAGAAGTCATGGGATATCAGTAAGCTAAGAACTGGTGTACAAAATAACTCTTATTCTGTGTTTGCTCATTAGGTTAGGAGTGAAGAAGTACACAAAGATACATTTAGATTAACAGAGTTTTCCTGAAACAGCTTATCTTTCTGGGCTTGAAAAAAAGTTTGGGAACCGGTTCAATTTTTGTTAAGCGTGCAGAAAAAAAAAAAGACGTGTTTAAAAAAAATCAGAACAAAATGACCCATCTTTTAGAATTATTTTAAACCATGTGTATTCAATGTAATTATTTTAATATTTTTTTCACTTTTCATATTTTTTCATTCTCTTTCCTTACTTGCTGGTACATTGGTCCACTAATGTCTTTACCACATTTAGCTTTATTTCCATGATTCATTTAAATGAAACTGTATTGGCCATAAGATATATTCCTAAGATGTATTATTCATAAAAGATATATTTGTCCATATGTATGTTATGTATACATATGTGTATCTTCTGCAAGCTGGACTCGCTAATATATTTTGAACAAACCTTAATATGACCTCTATATATTGTGCTAAGAAAAGCAACTGACAAAAAAGTAGTGACCCAGTTTTTCTAGGTAAAAACCTTAAGATGGAGAAAATAGTATTTGAAAACTGATGTAATAATTTTTTATTATTTATTTCTAATTGTTTTACATTGATTATTTTTGGGGAAAGGAAAACTGCAGTTGTACTGTATTGAAAAATCTTATTTTACATGCTGTATTTATCATACAGTTATTAAATTCAGCATATGCACCTTGCCAAAAATTGTCTCAAATGTCCTCCTGCACAAAATTTTAGTGTGCTGGAAGCTTTCTAAGGCATTAATAGGAAAAATATTAATACTTGTTCCTCACAGAGGCTATAGGGTGTGACAGAAGTGGATAATTTAAGTTAATGTCTGTGTACAGTATGCTGCTGTGTCATGTGGGAGAAGTTCGGTTTGTTTTCTGAGCCTTGTCTGACAAAGGTGGAGGACCTGTGAGAGCAGCAAGTTGAAGGACTGCTTACGAAAAGAAACTAATAAATCAGAAGGGCTCAAGGGGAGAGAGAAGGATATCTATAAGAATAATATGCAAGAGGTAGGAGGAAACAATCAGAAAAAACAAGTGTGAACTAGAAAGAGTGGTTGGGAAAAACTGGATTGAAGGGGGTGTCAGCAAGCAAGACAGGGATTTTGAGAGAGGAGAGGAAAAGTCATGTAATACTTATTTCAAGGTAAGTACAGAAAGCCAGTTTTGGATTTTCTGTGTTATTCTTTAATGATAATGGCATTATTTACTGGTGGCGTGCTGGTCTCCATTATAATGTATTGACTTAGGACTGTGAGATCTGGGGGTTATTTACCAGGCTGCAGCACTGCACACCAGGGTGGTTTAGTACAATACACTGGTACAATTTGTGCACTGCTGAGATAGAGGATCTTGGATTTCTCAGCTGCATCCCCTTCCCCCTTTCCTTTGAAGGTCAAAAGATTTGATTAAACTGTAGGTGTAAAGGTTAAATCGTAGGTGTAAAGAAGAAAATACAGAGGGTAAGAAAAGAAGGGGCTGCAAGGTGAGAGGAAAGGTACCTGATGGTGGGTAAGTGGTGTGGGGGGAGGAACCCACAGGGAGTGTGGTAGTGTGTCTGTTGTGGTCATGCCAGCGGGGACCTCATAGCTCCTGGTCCTGGCATAGCTGAGCCTGGGCTTGACTGGTATGGACACTGGGAAGGAGAGTTAACTGGGAACAGCAGCTAGATGCCTGCTGAGAGGCATGGGCAGGAAGGTCTTTCATAAGATGGTTTGATATTGGTAAAATAGAGGCAGGCAGGGGAAGAGACCTTTTTCTGCTGAAGTGATGTTGGTTTCCTGACCATAAGCCAACCCAGATGGGAATGGGACAAGTGCCTGTGGCTGCAAAGGAAACCTGCTGGAGTGTACTCCGCCTGCTGTGGGCCAGGGGAGGGGGAGCTTGTGTCTGAACCTGAGTGCATCACTGCCAGTTGTAGGCAGGGAAGTCCTGGCTTGTGCCCTGCATTGCATGGGTGTCTCTGGGTATAGAGGAAGATGTGTTGTTTTATTAGGTCATTGACAGTTTTATCTTCTTTGTTTTACTTGATATAGAGGTGTCAGGTTGGAACTTGTTCCCTCCCATACTAAAACTGTATCTGTAGTTCTTTAAGAACCAAACAGAAAATCCCATCAAACACCTGTCATTTTAATTCTTGTTTCTTTTGCCCCAAAATGGCATTGCATAATATTCCATGCCAGTCCATAGTGATGTTTTGTACTACCTTACACCGTGTTATTTCAGTATTTTAAAAATTCTGTTTCACAGAGAAGTACAGGTTGATGATGTGTACTTTGCCAAATTGGCTATTAATTTTTTTCCCCTGCACTTTCCAGTTTACTCAGCATCATCTGGAGCTACTTTGCTTTCCTCTTATTTTGCTTTGACAAGTCAATTTAGGACTTCAGGCATTGTGAAATACCAGCTGTTTGCTAAGACTTGCGATATGTAAAACACAATCTGAACTGACATCTTTATAGTGAGGTTTTGAATTTTTATCCTTAGGTTCCCTCAAAGCTCAGTGAATGCTATTGGCTAAAGTTGAACACATTGTCAAGTGAGAACATATCTTCTAGAAAAATATCAGTCAATGGCTCTTCTTTTCATGCTGTATTAAATGACAACAGTGAATGTCTTGGGAACATGAAACACTGAAGGACTATTAATGGGGTATTTGATTCTCCATACATTCAGAACATGAAACCTTAGTCACAGATTGTGTAACATAGTGGTATTGTAGCAATTTGTATAAAAGCCACTCACGTACTATTTAAAACACTCTTGCAGACCTATAGGTATGAGCTAATGAAATTGGGAGAATTGAGTTCGGCTGTCTTGTATTACAATCCAAAATATTTTGGGCCTGTAAATGGCCTTTACTTAAATCAGTTTGATTTTTTTTTTTTTTGTTCATTGTTTAGTAGGGATTAGTTAATCTGTCATTATCTATTTTTCACTAGTTTTATCTCTCTAAAAATCACTTGAAAGTTATTTTAAATGATACAGAGAATACAGTATGATTGCTTTGCAGAAGCAAACAAAATGTGTATCTGATGTTCCTATAATCAAATGTTTTCTGAAAAAAACCCCAACATAATTCTGACTGGTAAAGCTTAGCAGGACAGGACGGATTTTATTTCCAAAATCCTTTGATATGTCATTTAATCCTTGATAACATCAAATTTACCTATTTGTTTCTGAGTTATATAAGGGCATACTGCATAATCTCTACTTATGATACTGTGTACCATTGCTGGTTCCTACATTCACATTGTTTCTACATGGAAAGGAGCCTTATAGTCAACTACAGCTGAATGATTAGAGCTTGGCCCTTGAAAATTTTGACCCTTAAAGCAACCTAAGTTTTCTGTTGTGTAGGAAATGATGCTAAAAAAAGAATGCACTGTCTGCCCACACTCTTAAATTAATAGTGTAATAATGACAGCATCATCATAGCCTCTGTAATTTCTTGGTTTTTGCTTGCATGTTGGCAGTTGAGATTTAATTTGTACTTGCATGGTCCAGCGATTGACTTCAAATTCCCACCATCTACTACCCCACATAACACTGAAGTCGTCTTTCAGCTGATAAAAGGCCATGAAGGCCATGTTATATTTCCCTCTGAATTCCTCAGTATCTAGGAGTAAATATGTCTGATTCCAGTGCAGAGATGGTTAAAGGTAGGTGGAGGACCATACTTTTACTGCACTAATGTACCCATCAGAGTTTAGGTGTTTCTGGATGGAGGTGTGTTGATGATACAGTTGTATGATGTGAACTGTAACTCAGGGTAAACACCCATTAATCCTACTTACCTCTACAGGATTTAGACCAAGCTTTGAATTTCTTTTTTCAAGAAAATAAGTAGAAAGTAGGAAACAACAGAGAAAATGTTCAAACTGTTGCTGTTTCCCGTAGCTTATTTTGCTCTCAAAACAGAAAGACTGAGACTCCATGAAGTGCCCTTGCAGGCTGCTGCCTCTGGGCTCGTGGTCAGTTGATGTCTGGTGGGTTGAAAAGGGATTTCTGCTAAGCTTAAAAAATCAAGTTTATATTTAGGCAGATATTTTGAAAATCTCTTCATGCTACTTTGCAACTCAAGTTTTGCGTATCAGAGCAGTACCAGTTTTGCTAAATTGCACCAATTCGTGTGAGCAAAATTTAAGTTTCGCTTTCTCTTAGTGGTTTACCCTTCATGTGTGTGCGCAAAATGACGCAGGATTTCAGGTTATATCGCATACTTCTCTGAATTGGCAATTGCTTGTTTTTAAGTATCGTTGAAAATTCTTGCTGAGCTTTGATTTCCCACCCTCCTTTTCTCTTATTTTTCTGGGCATCTCACTTAGCTTTTGGGATGCTTCATATGAAGTAATAGTTTTTGTGCTTTACCCAGAGGCCTTTTTTTGGTATGTGTGTCTGTCCTCACAGTGCTGTTTGGTTCTAGGGGATTCCTAAGGCATTTTTAAAAGTGAAGAGTATGTTAAAAACTTAAGTGATTTTTAACTGGTGTGTAGAGATACTGGGGTTTTGTGGGAGTCCTAAATAGGCTTCACCTGAGCCATTCTGTTTTGAGCTCTGCCTGTTCCTGTTATGTCCTTATCTTCTTTTTATCCATCACAAAGAGGGCAGTGTGAATTTACTCGCCATTGTGCCTTGATGTGAATCACTTGAAGTAGTCATGAGAAAGTTGTTCAGGGTCTGTGTTCATTCATTTTGCAGTTGTGGCTGGCAGCAGTGAATATGGTGATGCATCTTCTCTGTGGATTGTGCTGAGGCCACTGATTTCACTGTAAAGTCTGCTGAACAGATGGCAATCCTTGTAAAACCTGAGGTTTGATTCCACATTTGTTGTTCTCGGTGATGCCTTTAAGTGGTATTGTTGGTTAGAAGGACTGTGCCTTAAAAAATACTTGTAGCTACTGTCTGTGCTATTGCAGTTTTTAGGAAGCATTATGGAAATGATCCAGTAATCCTACTGGAACATGTCTGGAGTTGTATCGGAATGCTATAGAATTCCCTTTCTGTGGAAGACCCTGGTAAATTGATTAGCTGAGATGAAAGCCTTTGCTGACTGGGACCCGTGTGTTTTGCATGTGAATGCAGTTATGGTGGTGGGAGACGGTGTAGATGTAGGAATGATTGAGCCATGCTGGGAACATGGGGGCTGCTCTTTGTGAGAAGCTCCTGAGCAGCAGACTGGAGCATATTTCAAATGCGTGTGTCTTCCCAGCTAGAATTGCTCAGATTCATGGACCCCTGAGGAAACTGCTTAATTGAAACTATCAGCATTCTTTTCTCTGAGAATTTAGCTTTTTGCGCCTCGTAAGCCCCATAGTGCATCATGTTATGTCAAGAGCACAAAGGCCTAGTAATAATAAATGTAATGTGAATTTTTCTCTAGTGTTAAAAAACCTGTTCTGAAATAAGAAGCCCATCTCACAAGTATTCCTGGAGGATAGTTTGTTTGTGGTATGTTTTTTGTGGTGTTTTTTTTTTTTTTTTTTTTTTTAAATTGTAAGTTTGCCATGGCCACTGGGAGAAACATAAGAAAACAAATGCTAATTAAAAACCTCCTGAAATAAGAGGGAGTGTAATTCCTGACTAGGAATAGGCCTGAAGCATTGATCCTTCTTCCACCAGTAGTATAACAGGGACTGTGAATTCATGATTACTAGTCAGGAAAAGCTGAGTTCCCTTCTGGGGCAGAACTGATGTTTTGGTGGGGTGTCTCTGCACAGGGCTCCTGATGGAGGTTGTCATATTAATTAAAGACTTGGTCTTTCTGGCTCAGATCTCATTGCCATTTCCATGATATGGGAGGGTTGATGTGGGGAACAGCTCTCCAGGTCTTAACAAGAGTTTTCAAAATTTGAGGCTCAATGTGCAGGATCGCAAATAACCATTTGTTAAACCATTTATGTTTGGAAATAAGACTCCTAAGTGACATACCTTTTTCATTCCAGTGAGGAAGACTGATTTTATCTAATGCTGTTTGTAAAATTTGTGGTGGAGCAGTTCTGCAGGAAAAATAGTCATCAAAAGGTTTTGCAGGAATGCTGTTCTTGGGAGATGTTCTTTAAACTCTTTGGAAAATAAATGCAGCAGTATTTAGCTTTACCTGTTTTGTGCTGAGTATCATTAGAGTTTGACCTCAAACTCCAGTGTTTCAATAAAGTCGTGTTAAAGTTTAATGGACTTAAAATGTCTTTCATGTTGATTTGAAAGAGCAGCACATTTTGAAGTGTCGGGATTTCTGTACGATATTTAATTTTCCTGTCAGCTCTACTAGTGGCAACCTCTCCTCAATTTTCCCTGTTTCTCACATTTTTCTACCTTGACTCACGTGGCTTGATCTTATCTATCAGAAACCCAGATGGCTCTCTGATTAGTAAGAGGGATTGCTCTGACAGGTCTGGGTTTAATTAATTTATTCATTCATTGTCTCTACTTCCCCTTCACTTTTACTCCTCTCACTTCTGCAGCTTGTTCTGTACTTGTGCTCTCTCCTCTCAACCTGGGCTGTATTACTTTCACCTTCTCAGTTTGCCTTCCCCTTCCCCCCGGGTGTTTTCTTCTTCCTCCAGTGCATCTGTTTCCTCTTTCACTTTTTTCTTGATGCTCTTTCTTCCTTTCAGTTATTTTCCCTGTCCTGTTGTCCTGACTGTTCCTGTTGGCCTCATCCCTCTGCAGATCCTCTGAAATCTGTTTCCTACGTGGATAAGAGTGCATCTCCTGTGGAAGCTGTTTCCCACAGAGGTGAGAGTGCTGGGCAGGAAGGCTCTAGTGGAAGTTACGCTTTTAGGACCAGCAGACACAGGGCTTTCAAGGGACCAGATGATGCTTAAATAGTAATCATGTGTTCGGCGGTTTTAAGCTGCTTTTCAGTGACTACTTTTAATAAATGGTGATTGCTTTGCTTTTACCCGTTATTTTAGAAGTTCCTACCTCCTTCCTGTTGTAGTCAGAGGTTTCCAAGATACATGAGTGTGTCCTCAAAATTGTCTTGCTGCTTGCTACAGGTTATGGGGCAGACCACTCTAGTGGGGAGCAATGAAGGTGAAAGATGGTGCTGGGATTCTTCAGGGTGAATCAGCCGCTGATGCTGGAAACTTCCTCTTTTCAAAGGCAGCATCACTTGATTCCTGTTCTTCCCACCAACCTCTGGAGTTTCCTGCCACTGCAGCAGTATTTGAGCAATATTTTTCTGAGATTGTGTTCTGAGGGAGCAGGGGAGGATGGAAGAATGGTAGTTATTTTAAACCACTTTTCAGACTGATTATCTATGTTGCTTGCAAGGCTGAAATAGCTAGCCCTGGTAGCCAGAAAGCTCATCCTGTGGCTCCCTTATGTTGGGCATCAATCTCTGTGGTTTCTTTCTCTTTTTCTAGTGAACTATACTCACTCTTTAGAGGCTGATAGACAGGATAATTTTACTTCTGCTTTCCAGGCTGGTGAGGACTATTTATACTCAAGGTGAAACAACCACTGCAACTAATACCTGTATATTGTGATAAAGGCATTTGCAATGCCATGGTGTCTGAGGGATTACCTTGATAATTAATGACAACTAAAATTTCCATCTAACCTGACTTAAAAAGTAACTTACTAACTTTTATTCAGAATATAGTCTGTTACAGGTTTTGATTGCTTGCTTTCTGTGAATGGACACAATCTTTATAGGCCTGATATAATTCATAGGCATTGCAAGCAGAGAAGTCTGTGGATGTGCTGTAATTGAAAGCATAAATGGTCGGTATCTGTCCTGTAACTAAGCAGCTCTTGTCTTGATTTGTTCACATGGTAAAGCAGTTCGAGATAACATTCTACAGTTATTATTTTTTTTTTTTAAAGCTCTCAGGGGACTAAATTAAAATTTTGTCATGCAGTTCCTGGTTTAGTGGAGAACATGTATTTGAGGAATAATTATTATGACATCCTACTACGCTGGCTGATTTTATGGTTTCATATCATTTGGGGTACTTGCAGCTTTAAACTATTTATTTCCTGATGAGATACTGATGAGAACTTAATCAGGTCAGTGATTGCTTTATTTGTGTTGGATCCTTCATAACTTCAGAATTATTTTTCTCATGTGCCCCTTCAGAACTCAGATGTGCTGCTGGGAAGGAGATTGCTTTTGCTTAGTTTTCTAGTTCCATTGATGATTTTGATCATTTAAGTTTTCCATTGTAAAGTCTGACCTACTGTTTTACGCTTCCTTCAACTTTATTCATTTTTTGTCCTTATGAGTGATTTTTAACTATGGAAATTCCTTTAAAAATGTGTTGCACTCTTTAATTTAGTCTTTCTTTTCCAGCCCTTGTAATGTCTTTGTATTCACATATTGATGTTTTTAGTCTTACAAGTCTGTCTACAGGACAGGAGTGATTGTGCTCTTTTCCTCTTCTGGGGATGCCACCTCTCCTGTATCACACAGAATCACCTACACTTTTGACCCATTTCACTGAATTCCTGATGTCTGCTGCTATGGAGTTTTCTCATTTTCTGTAGGATTCCCTTTTCCTTAAACATATTAGATGTGGGTTATGACATTGTGAAGGTATTTTGGCATTTTGGAAAGTAATGCTGTACCCTGGTCTGTGCCCAAGATTTATTTATTTATTTATTTATTTTTGTTGGTTGCCTTAGGATGAATAAAACCTTCTTTGAAGGTAGAAGTTTTCCAATAACTAGAAGGAACATGTATGTCAATAGCAAATGTTTCCTTCCTCTCCCCCCATTCCCCGCCAGCTGGCTTTGAAACAGGTGTGTCATTTATTTTTCATTGTCAAACTTTACGTTTTCAAAACAGTAGTGGCTGACAAAAAGACGTGATTTCCATGTTGTTGTGTTAGGAGGTTCTTGGATTTCTTATGCATGTTCTTCAGTGTCCTCTATTGCATTTAAGAAATTACTCCATTCAGCAGACAGACTGGGCAGTAATTTGACTTGTGTTGACAGAGATGGAGATAGGAAGACTTATTTTTTACTGCAGCTGTCCAGAAAAAAAAAAATAAATTCAGAAATACCCTTCAGTGGCAAGGCATATTGGTATTAAAAAGGGAATTTCATTTGAAACGGAGGATCTAAGACTTTTTTTCTACTCTGATGACATAACAGGCTTGACCTCAAATCTATTCTTTTCAATCTGCTTTTCAGTAGCAGTCATGCTAATTGATCTTCCTCCAAAATGTGCTTTAAACATATCTCAAAGTTTTAAAAGCTTCAGCTTCAACAGATTTTAAACTATTTCCTACTGGTTAGATCTAGTGATTTATGAAAACGAAATTGTCATCTATTTTTACATTTATTAGTTATTAGTGACATAGACTGAAAAATATTACCATGGATATTGGAATGATGCTTTTGCTTGGTTTTTACTTAGAAACTGAATTCTGTATAGAGAGGTTGCATCTCTTAACTGTGGTGTTGCTCTCTTAAGTAGATAGGGTGGCCGTAGTTGAAAATAATACAGAAGGTGGACAGTATATTAGCCCTTCTGCCATCCTTACAGAGTAATTTTCTTTGTGAATTGAGAGACCAGATTTCTATGAACTTAAGTTTGCACTACTTATGGCTGGCAGCATACGCCAGATTTAGCAGATGTTTGGATAACCTGTGTCTCAGCAAGTTAGACTGCTGCCCCTATCTGCCCTCATGATGCTTTTGAAGCAGGGGGGAAGGCTTGAGCAGAGTGGCTGTGTCAGAGTTTACGAAGAATATGTATAGAGATACTTGCCTCCCAATGACATGGCCTCTGGTTTGTATCAGATCTCAATGTAGGTTTTGGTAGACGCATGAGTCATGTTCAGAGGATCAGTTAGTTTGGTCAGTTGTGTGTGGTACAGTTGTTCTCAGCTGGGGAACAATGAGTCACAAACTTGTGAGTTTCCAGTCCTTGGTATAGAAAATACCCACATAGCTGCTCTTGTGGTTTCATTTAGAAATGAAGGAGCAGTGCAAAAGTTAAATTGCACTGTATTCTTCAGATCCCTACTGTATATTGACTTTAAAAAAAAAAAAAACAAACCCCACCTGTTGAGAAATAGCATGTTATTGCCATAAATCAAAAAATGCTAGTTTCTGGAAAAACAAACAGGATCTTAATACAAACATTTTCTGAATAGTATAGTCACAGACCTAGTTGCAAGGGTCTGTTCTAACTGTATAATTATTCTCCTGCCCTTGTTTCACATAACCTCAGTTATTCTGATCCATTCAGAAAGATGTTGCTGAATATTTTGGTCTAATTTTTCACACTGTATTGTCTTCTTTCAACAAATTGAACAAGTTTGTAGTTTGCTACAGGAACTCTGTGCTGCCTTTCTGTGTATCTGACTTAAAGGCAAGAATCCACCTCACACTCTTATTAATTCCCCTGTGCTGAGAATCATCTCCATAGAGAGGCAGAGGAGATCTTTTGATATAAATTCAGAGTTAACAAATTGCATATATATTGATTTTCTTATTCTTCATTATCTCTGCCTGCTTTGTTGTCTCATCAAGCTATCATGCCTTTTAGATGATAGTACGTGGTCCAGGGTTATGTTGTATTTTATTTGCATCTCATTTTATTTAGCTGAATAGTCTGTAGAGCTAAATAATACTAAACAAAATCAGATGTAAAACTAGGTCTCCTATACAAAATCTAGGCTTCCTAGACATCCTTACAGCTTGGCTCCAATGTTTGCATTCAATATGTTATTAAAAAAAAAAACAAAACCAAACAAAACACCTAAAGAATCATTTGTGTTGAAGTAATGTTCTGTTAGGCAATTTAGCAAGCTGATGCCTGTACAGATGTCTCAAAGTATTTATAGCTACTGTTCGTATTGCTTTTTTTGTGTTCTTTTGTATAATACGTTAAAAAAGAATCTGCCTGCAAGGTGTAGGCAAGTGCTTTTACTGTCCCTACAGTATGTGGTTATGTTTTCCTTTGTGCATGCATCAGTGCCAAACCCAGTAATAGGTTACTGCTCATGCAGAAATTTTTTTAGCTATGACAAGAGTGACAGTTAATTTTTATGCAGATTTGTGCAAATAGCCAGTATCTTGCTATGATTTTGGCATGTCTTTTTAAACTTAATTTTGTTGATGATATTAAATTTAAGATGATAGGGATATTTTTTATAAAATCAAGCTAAATTCTGCATCCTAATATTATTTATAATGTAGAGCAATCATTATTCCCTGGTTTTAATCATATGTAGAATTTCTCTTGCTTTAATCTTTACGCAAGTGCTGAAAGCCCCTCTTACAGAGTGGGACAAAAGAACCTTGTTATATAGTTAAAAGGGTTGAGCTGTTTTGCTTTCAGTGATGATTTGATTATTTGGCTGCTAGAATAGCTCAGCACTTGGTCTGAGCCTCGGCTTCACTTAGCTGTTCTACTTACTTGACTTGCAATCCTTGAGATGTGTTCCCTGAATATATCAGGAACCCCTGTCCTTGCCACAGAGAGTGTGGTCTAATAAAATGCAAAACCGAAGTGACACACCAGCAAAATTAGAACAATGGATTTTAAAAATAGGTAATGAGAGGACAGCTGTGTTTGTATAGGGCAATTTGTAGAGAGTGGTACTTAGATGCTTAAGATCTTACTAAGGATTTATTTGGTGGGCATAAGTGCTTAGAAAACACTACTCTTATGCAATTCAAGAAAACATTAAAAATATTTATTGAATTATATATGTTAACACTAATGAATGTTAATAAGAATGTTTTTTTTCCTGTTGGAAATCATAGACCTAGTACATGAGCTGTGTGATCTGATGGTAAGAAATAGAAGAACATAGGTGTTAATTGGGTTAGGTTCACTTTCAACAGACACTGACTAATCCTGTGAAGATCCACCCCCCTACCCCATCTTGTGTTGAATTTCCATGCAGGATTCTGTGTTGACAGCTTTTGAGACTTTTTCAAGTGCTTAGAAAAGAACAAGCCAGTATTTCACCAACTAAGTTGAAATGTGAGTCCCTGTGTTAGGACCAATCACAGTACATCAGAGTAGAAAATTGGTGTCCTTTAGAATTCTGCCTCTTACAGAAGGTGTTTTCCATGTCCCAGTTTTAAATACAGTTTACAGCATAGGGACTACTGTTGTACTTAAAGTGGCAGTTTCATAAATAGTTTTGCCTGAAGCATTTTAACACCAAAGTTTAAACATGAAATAAAAGCCAAACACAAGGAAATTACACTTTTCCCACAATTTAATCATTAATGAGTCAAGTCCCTTTTTATTTCAGTGGTCTTTCCCACAGGATCTTTCTCTCTGTTGGTCTATTTTGATTTGCTTTATAAACTTTTGTTTCACTGTGTGTCTGTCCCTTTCCTGTTCCTTTTCCTGTGGTCCTCTTTTCATTTCCTTGTTGCTCCTCTTCCTCCTATTCTTGTTCTCCTCGGGATGATTTTCCATGTCCCCTTTGTCTTCCTTTGCATTTGTTTGTAAGACACCGAGATCCTTAGTGTATGATGTTTTAGGGATGCAATTGCAGGATGTAAGGCAGATGGGGCTAGTAATTTGAAAAGGTAACTAAGCACAGGAACGCCAGAAGTAATCTCTGTGCACTTTGAATACTTAACGCTGTGTTCCAACTGCTGTTCTTTTTGACAAGATAGTGCAGAATAGTCTTGTTAAGTCTTGCTAATCGTGAACAAAGGGCTACTCAAAAAAATTGCCCTTTGCAGCAGGATGCTGTCCCGAGCTCCCATCCATGCCTTTTGTCAGTTACACTTGGGGAATTCCTGTAGCTGGGGGTCTATAGTATAAAAATTCCTATCTGTATAGCATCTGTGTGCTCTCCTGACGCTCTTTTATTTTTCATCTTGCAGTAAGTAAAGGAGAAAGTTTTCTTGCTTCTTCAAGCAGCATAGCGACATGGTAGGGCATGGAAGGTGTTTGCTGAAAGTGTTTCGGTGATCATTGATTAGAAGTTGCCAGCTTCTTGGCTTGTAGGAGTATTGACTTAAGGTACACAAGGAATTTAAATGCTTCTTTGCCCTCACTTGCTTAACCAATGCTATAGTGCCAGCATACCCAAGGAGTATGCATAACAAATACTGAGTGGTTTTATTTATTTATTTTTTTTTCCTTTGCCCTCTGTTCACTCCATATCAGTACTAGTAAAAAAGCTGAGCATCCTTTGTGCTTCCTCAGCTTTTTTTTTCAAGTTTAAATTTCCATTTTCTTTCTTTGAAGCACAGAGAAGAGCAAATGTACATAAACAAAACTTCATACTCAAGCCAAAATGCAATAGACACAATTGAGTAGTAGTCAGTTAGGAATTTTAAGAGGAACTTTTCTATGAATATTTAATTACTACATTTACTGAGCAAATGAAGAACATGCTATTAATATTAATACTGTGTTAGCAGTGGTTCAAAGGAATTAAATATGTTTTATAGTTCACATAGCATCCTATGCATTGTGTAGGCCTTCAGAGAGTGCCCAGATCTAGTAAGCTAATAACACTACAGATCTCCTTAGCCATTCTGAATTAAGGAATGTCTGTTGTTGTTATGTGCATGGCACATTTCTTATCCAGATTATTCACAGTTATGTAATGATACCCGTCTTGAATGTTTTGTTACCCAAAAATGTTTCTTAAGGGAAGCTATACAAAAAGCTAAGGTATAGGCTGTAAATTGCTGAGATACTAATAAGACTGCCTCTTCCAGAACTTGCTGTGCTGTCTACTCCATCTTTATTAATGTATCTGCTTTGTAACCTTTTGGAGAGCAAGGTTTAGGAGGTATTTAATATTTAGCTTGTTTGTTCCTTCTTAGAGCTTTAAAAATATTGATCATCTGAATGATGGAGATGGCTTGCAGAACAAGAGGTCAAATGTAGAACCTAAAACTGAATTCCTTTGCTGTGATGTGTTCTTCCTCTGTGTGTTAGTTTATTTTTTATATGTAATTTACAAGTTAATGTGTTTTATCAAAGGGCCATAAAAAGAGTAATGCTTACTTGTGGTGTTCTGACACTTCAATAAAATATCTCTGGAGACAACCTTGCAGCTTGTACTTGCTTAGTGAAAGTAGGAGCACTCATACTCACTGACTTGGTCTCTAAATTTCTCATGGCCCTTTTGAATTTCCTGCCTTTAGTAAGACTCTAGATGTAAAGATCTTTTAAAAAAAAAAATAAAAAAATTGGCAGGCATAGGAACAATAGAAATGTTAAAACTTCCCTTCTTGACTCTGATATTGTTCTTTTCCCTCTTGCTGTCCTAGGAAAAGATATTAATAGACATTGAATTAAGACACTGTCAGTGGGGTCCTTACTTCGTTTACTTAGAAACCCTTACATCTATTTTTTGCTTCATATAGTGATAATTACTCCTGTTGGCAGAGCAGAATTAATCTAATCCTCTTTGGCTGCTGAAATCTGTGAAGGAGCCAGGAATGATTTGTGTTGAATTGTTAACCCTGAATGTACGATTCTGTCTGTACCACAGTGGTCCCCTGCTTTGTCTGGGTACTTAGTAATCTGATATTAATGAGCATGTGGATATTAAAAAAAACCCCAAAACTTGCCAGCTAATAGAGGTGTAATGTGCTCCTATATTGGTAACCTTGCTTTTGGGATCTGTCTGTCAAAGATGGTATGTGTCAGGGAACTGTCCAGCCTGGCTTATAGAGAAGAGCTCTTGATACATGAGCAGCTGTATCTGTGAATACCTAATTTTCTTCCTTTATTGGATGTGGCTGAACGAATTTAAAGGAAGCTAAACATTTCCTGTGCACACACATTATGTAGGAGCTGATGAAACACTTGGGTTTGTATATCTAGTTAATTTTTTTAATGTATATAAATTCAAGGTACAATTTTTGTCTTGCTGCTGCCTAGCTTCACTATGGTCACAGTCCCTTCACTTTGTGGCTAGAAAAAGTGATGGTGTTCTTTGGTCACAGTATGGAGTTCCTGGACCTCTCACCTAGATTTGGACTTAGCAGGAATTAGACAGTGTTAGTAATTTTGAGGAGACAAATTCTTCTGTTTCAGTGCTTTATTTCACTGAAACAATGTGCACATAGCAATCTTGGAATGTGGAAAAGCAATTCTTCCAGTTAAATCCATTATATCAATTTTCACATTTGTCCTTGTGCTCAAGAAGTACAACTGCGTTATTTTCCTTTTTGCCTATAGTCTCAGGAAAAGAATGGAAATCAAAATGAGTTATTCCCAGTTAATCTGTTGTTATCAGCATCCCACAAATGGACAGGAAAGGTCAGGGGCTCATCATGTGCAGTAAGCAGTGAAGTGTAGGAGGAGCATATAAGTGTTATGGTAATAACTTTTTCCTCTTTTATTCTTCTACCTCCTATTCTTGTGCAATTCTGCTTTTCTAAGACTATAAATGACTAATAGAAAAATCTCTCATCTTCACAAGCTTGTATGTACCTCCTGGCATGTACCATCAGTATTTCACAATTTAAACAAAGAAAGTGAATGTGCCTTCTGAGATGCATGAATTGAAGCCAAGTTTGCTCATCTGATTACTTCCCTTTTACATGCTTGTTTTGAATATCTGGCCTTTCCTCAACTATTTTTGTCATAAAATGCTTGGTCTTGCATAAAATCCCACTATTTTTTCCTTGTGTATGCCTGTAAGGCTGTTTAAAGACTATGCTGTAGCTGTGTAGTTTGTAAAGTGGTGTCATTTAGAGGAGCAATAGGAGGGGAAGTTTTCTGGAGTTTCCCTTATGTACCTTATTTCTCTCACAGGCGGCAAAGAAGATTTAGTGGAAAACTGGCTAGGCAGAGTCCTATTTCTGTGTTTTTTACTCTGTTGTCATAGTGTCTATGTGATGGTGGCTAGTGACTGGTCTCTGTTCTAGGGCAGTTACCGGGAACCTCCTGAAGTCTCTTTAGGGTTGTGAAGGTAACATGCAGAAAAGCCTGGGAAGTGTGGTGATGAAGGGAAGGGTATACAGTGTCAGCAAAAGTGAATCACATCAGAGAAGAACTGCCTTCACTGACAGAGTGACAGTGACATTTTGGTTTTAATATCTCTCTATAGCCTAGCATCTAGTTAGGCTGTCTCAGATGCTCAGGCTTCAGTATGTTCTCTAGCTTGTCCCAAATGCAGTATGAACATCTGTTGATCAAGATACAAACTGCCAGATACTCGAGCTTTCTTCTTTGCTTGTTATGAGAGCTCCATAATTAAAACAAGGTGGAAGTTGAAATAAATACAAAAAGCTTTTTTTTTTCCCCACTCTTGATAATTAAAAAAAGAAAGTTGGAAGTAGATTAGACCTCTGTCTTTCCTAAGTACTTGTCATTTCTTAGCCTTTCTATTTTCACTGGCCTCACTGGTGTTGCTATGTTGGAATTTCATATAAATATCTCGCAGCAGAATTTGATCTTCAGAGCTCTTTGTGTTGGTCTCTAAATGCCCTTAGGAGTGCTTTCATTACAAAAGATACATCTAGATACTGAATATTATGGTCTGTCCCAAACAGACCTTTATTCTATTGAAGTACTTCAGTAATAAAATATATTTTCTGAGAAATATCTCTGAGATTATATGAATAGAGGATAAATGATTTTTTTTTTCCGCATTTCATCTTTCACTTCATTAGAGTCCTGGTTAGAGAAATCCCTCTTCCCTGTGGGCAGCTGTAGTCTTGCCTGTGCTTTTTGTGTTTAATTAGGAATTTCTGTTCAGCACCCTTTGTAAAATCTTTCTATCCATTTCTGTCAGCACACATAACCCTGTACTGTGTTGAAAAAGCCTCAAAATTTTTTTTTTTTGTGTGCCGTGAAAAATGTTATGGTAGAAAACAATGTGCTTTTTCAGTGGAGCTGAGTAAAATTTGGTTTGTCCACCCTCTTCTGCTTTAAGTTCAGACAAATACAGCCCCAATTATATCAATCATACCTGCTCTTTTAGGAGGTAGACTTCTTTCTTGCAAATTTGCTTTTCATTTCAGTAAATGTTATATTAATGCCTATTATAAAATTCAGTGCAGAATGGACCAGAGGCCACTAAAATTCAAATCTGTGCTATAAAAACACAGCGGTCCACAAGAGCTGTACTGTTTCAGCAGCCCTGACAATGACAACATTGTTGGTTTGTAGTACTGTAACTACTTATGCTGTGAAACATTAGGGTACTTTAGAAATGTCTTGTTAATCTACAGATGTTAATATTGAAAATTGTTCTCATGGTCTTGAACCCCAACAGGTCGTGATTTTGTCAATCTGTTTCTGGGTGCTTGGTGTGCTCTCCTTTCATGATATGCCTGGAGTTGAGCCAGATACAAGCTGTGTTTTTCACTAGTGTAAACTTTTTCAGACTCATAGGTTATACTACTCTACTGACATATCTTTACTGATCCATGTATTAAGAATTCTGGGCTGTCATCTCCTAATATAACTATGTAATAAAAGTGGAGGGAAAAAAAAGGCAGCATTAGCTTTTCAAGGTAATTTTTTAAGTTATGTTTTAATGAAGAGAAACCAGTTCGGGTACTGAAGGATGACATTTCCTGTGGAGAAGACTTTTGGAGATTAAACCAAGTGAGAGATGTCTACCTCTTTTTGCATCTCTAAAAAAACTGGTACCCAACTGCTCTTTATGCCTTTAATCATCTCCCTTGTGGTGTACCAAAGTTAGAATGTTTTTCTTTGAAAAAGAAACACAATAATGTAGTAGGTTTCCAAATATCCTGAGGACCGTACTTACTAATGAGAGACTGCAGACTGATGGTGCCTTTTTCTTATTGCCAGAGAGGAGGGTTGTCTTCTATAGAATTCCCTAGATTTTAGGTCTATGGTATTTTTTAATTTGGAGGGTTTTTTTTTACTAATTTGTATTTCTTTGTACAATAACGACAGTGATAAAAATCTTTGTTTTTATTGAGGAAAATTGTTTCTTTAGATGATTGCAATATAAAGTTTTGGAAATATTTCTGAAAGTTCTGGGTAATATAATCACTTTTCCAAACCATAAGCAACGTAGCGAGTTCTAAATATTTTTTTCTCATGTGTTTTATTGCAAAATGAGTGCATATAGATATTAATTTGATTTTTTCATTTTATTTTACTAGACTCATAGTTTTATCCTTGCAGATACTGTGGTTGGCTTAAAAGTTTAGTAATAAACCTTTCATTTTAGAACAGAATATTGATGGATACTGAATCATGAGATGCACAACTAAACTTCCTCAGCAGTCTTTGAGTGAGCAGGTTGGTTAGACTATTTTGTCAGGAGGCCTATTCTGCTAAAGGCACCATTTGGTGCACACTCATTGATGATATGGTCCCATCTCAAGTGCAGGTAGATTGAACAAATGTTTAGTCTGTGGTTTCTCCAGTCAACAAAGAATGTACAATACCTGCTGTGTTGCCATTGATTATTAGATCAATTATGTCAAAGTCTGTTTAACATATGATACATGTTCGGTGCATGTCACCTCTTAATGAATTAGTGAGTATTTAAAAAAAGGGGTGGTGGTGGGGGATTAGTCTTCTTCGGTGTCTCTGTTAAAATATTCTCAAGAGTTTAATTTGTTACTTAGTGTAGGTACTTCAGCATTTCCTTTAAAATGTGGAGTAAGGGAAACTTAGTTACTTGTAATATGCTCTCCCATCTATTTGCATATAATTCATACTAGTGATAATTTAAACACAAAGGTCTGATGTCACAAAATTCCCTCCAGATTTGAAGTAACCGATAAATCTTGTTGAAAAAAAGGCGTCCCTTTTATTTTAGGAGATTTCTGTTAAGAATAATTGGAGAAATTTGGGAAGGGCATTTTATTTGTGCTGCTACATGAAATGGTTCTTTTAGCTGTATTAAGAAGCTAAATGCAACTCGCTAAACTGCTCTCTGGCAAATTTAGGCCAGATTGTAGGCCTGTTTCAGCTCTTGCCTCTCCCTTCTTACTCTCTTTAGAGGTAAACAACTTTTTCAGTGCAGCTGTAAGCTTTCTTTGCACTGGCGGATTTCAACACTAACTAATCTAAACTGAAAACTTAGGTTTTAAAAAGGCAGCTGAGTTTCAGTGGTTATGAGAATTTCCATTTAAGAAAGTAAATTGGTATTCAAGTTGAATAAGTATTCTCCAGTGAACAAACCTAGTGGCCCTTGATGGTGTTTAAGAAAAATAATAAAAAACCTGGGGATAAAAAAAAATATCATAAAACATTATCACTTTATGTGCCATCTTGTTTTTAAAGCTGTGGACTCCCAAACCAGTTCTTTCTGCCAGCATCAAAGTGGAGGAGATATTTAACATCTTTTGGTCTTGTAACCTTGTAATATTGACTTGAAAATTACATTCTTTGCAAAAGGAAAGAAGCTAGATTTTTTTGTTTGTTTTTTTGTTTGTTTTTTTTTTTTTTTAGATGCTTGCTAGACATAAAAGCAGTCCAGTTTAAATGAAGTGTTGTCCTCAAGCAGCCCAGTATGTAGCCCAACATCAGCTGCCCATATCATCTTGTGTAGATGGAGCTATCTGGAGGGAAGGGTGGAGGCTACAGCTCCATCTGGTACATATGTGGCCCCTTACACTTGGTGTGGCAGTTGTCAGTCATGGATTTCTGGAAGCTTTACCTTGCGCAGGGATTGCTGTTGTGATGCTTTGCAATGAATTTGTCAGCTGTTGTCTTGATATCCAGAACCATCTTCTAGCACTGTCTATTCTTGAAGGATTTTTTTGTTGAATTGGTGCCCTCACATTTGTAACCTTGTAAATTTGATCTATCAGGTGCTCTGCTTTTTCTGTGTCTAGCTAGCTGGTTTCATATAACACATGCACTAGGGCTCCCAGATGAATTGGTATTTTGTTGTCTCATGCTGAAGGTAAAACATATCTTGTCTCAGTGAGCGATTTGGGCATTTATTACTTTGCAGTCAGGAAAAGTATGGCTGTGACAGCCAGTCAATACTAATACTAAAATACTGCTTTTATAAACAATGTTGAGACATATGGGAATGCTATAATCCATCCTAATGTAAATGATCCTCATGATCATCCACTTTAATGTGGAGAACTCTAGGAACTCAGTTTTAACTGAATTGCTTTATCAGTACTTTTTGAAATACTGTTGCTTATAATTATTGTTTGCTTCTCATCCACTGTACAGTGGATCCTAAGACTACAACAGCATCTTGATGGATCTAATGTCCTCCAAAGGTACTGGTACCTTAGGGTGCAAATCATTATCAAGAATAGATACTGCACTTTTCAGCTATTCCTCTTTCTGCAATGCGATTGGTAGTTATTGGTTTTTGTACTGGTAAGGTCTTTTAAAAAAAAATAGTCTACAGGAAAATGCATTAAAAGCCTTATAAGGAGAGCTTTGTGGCAGAAGCTTTAATCTTTTCCAGACTCAGATTATCATTGATGCATGTGGTAACTTCAAGGGAAATTGCCTTTGATTCAGTACAGAAATAGGTGGTTTGAGGATCTTAAATCTCCACTAGATAAATTGTAAATGACTTCTCAATTGCAAATTTCATCCGCTCCTGTGTTCCAGATGGAAAAATATATATTCATAATGTCTTTAGTGTTTAAAACAGTGCACATGTGTTCATTAAGCATTCAAACTAGACTTTTATCTGAACAGCTGAAGATACTTGATGTGTATGTGAAGAATAACTTTCTCATAATAATATAATTTTATTAAAATAATTAACTTTGTTTTGTTCTACGCTGTCTGGAGGGAACTGAAAGTCAGACTGTATTTGGACTAATTTGTATCTGGTAGCATATTGTAATTTCTCTCTGTTTATGAAAAAAGAAAGAAAATAGTTTCTGTTCACAAAGTGTCTGCTCAACACAGTTAACACTTCTGAGTCTGAAGGGAACTTTTATGTCCAAATTAGAACCAGAGGAAGGTGGCAGCATAGTGGAAATGCTGACTTATAAATAATTGGTGAATTTTGTAATGTTTTTGTAACCAAAGTGAGCACGCAAGTTGCTAATTGACACACTTGATGCTTAGTATTTTTGTTTTCTTTCCTCTAGTTTCTTTGCTTGAAGAACATAAGGACTTTTCTTTCGGCATGTTGTGAAATATTTGGGATGAAGAAAAGTGAACTTTTTGAAGCATTTGATTTGTTTGATGTGAGAGATTTTGGAAAGGTAAGGATCCTTTTAATTATATCCCGAGTAACACCTCTGTTCTGCTGCATGAGTATAGAAGACTTTAATGATAGATGTTGTGTAGAACTTGACTAATTGATGAGCATTCATTAGTAAAAAAAAAAAAACCCAAACAATGAGGAAGAATTAAGAAAGCAGAAGAATTAGAAGATTAGACAATTTACATGGGAGAGGCTAATAAAGAGCAGAGAAAAATCCATGGTAGGAAAGTTCTGAAGATGTGAAAAGCATAAATACATTTAAAAAATGTATTGCAAGATGCTGTGTTAAGGGTGAATGACATGTGTGAAGATGGCAAACTGGGTGAGCGCTGTCTGGTGAAATCACTTTCGATGTAAATGGTGTAGAATCAGAAACTCTGGGCCCCAGTGTTGTAAGACCACATGGTAGAGAGCCTGTTTCTTTAGTCTCAAGTGCTCAAAACACACCTGTGTATCTGCCCTTGTAAATTTTCTTTTTTCTTTTTTTTTTAATTTTTTCTTTTTTTTTAACAATTAGCTTTTAAATATGTTGTGTTTGTTACTAGGCTGCTGTAAAGCTCAGACAGCTATGGTGGGTTAATGTGACTCTTCTAATTTACACAGCCTGAAGTATATTGTGTAAGCCTATGGTTACTTATTCTATATGTGAAAGCTTTTTCCAGTCTATTGTTCACAACCTCCTACATGTCTTTTTGATCTGTCATTGCCAGCATACGTTCAGTTCAACTTCAGTTTCTGCCTTTGAGTCATAGAGTATCGTTACCCTAATTTCACAGGAAAAGGTCTAAAATTACATGAAGTAGGACCAAAAATAGTTAGCTATTCAAATTTAGTGTATTTCAAGCATTCCTTTTTAGAGAGATCATAATTTTACTACCTATTTTTTATGTACTTTATAAGTAGACATAGAGGTATAGATGATGTAAGAGCATAAGTGTGACTCAAGGCTGCAATGTAACGGTTTGAAATGGTTCAGTGATTAATGTTAACCAAAATATCTAATTATTTTTGAGTCTTCTGTCAAATTTTAAGTCCTTTGAGTATAAAATTAGATAAACCTGGTAATTCCACTTGTTCTTTAGTTATACTGAACAACTTTTGTTAAAACACTTTTTGTTAAAAAAATTGCTGACAAAGCTTTTGTTAAAATGTGGTATTTTTTTACAAATGTAATGTATTGCTTATTAAAAATAGCTTTGTTTTTGTTTTATACAAGTAACAGAGGAATTGTTAGTTTTGATTGTTGTACTATTTAAGGTATTTAAGTCAAGTAACAATGTCAGCTTCAAGTCTTCAATACCTATGCCTAATGAACAGATTTTTTTTTTTTTAATATTGCACGTTGGAATTAATTGCTCAGTTTCGCATTTCATACCACAAAAACATAACTAGCCTGGTTTTTTATACAGTCTAGTTTTGAAGAAGTATTTTGCAGTGTGAGCTATTATTGCTACATCATTGAATACCCAGTAAACAAGTTATGAATTGAGGCTGAATTTAAACCAACCACTATGTTTCTGTCACTCTTTAATTTTCTTTTTAATAGAATTTATTTTAGAATATGATTTTATGTAAGCAGAATAATTTGTTAAAAATAAATACCATCTTTCCTTTAAGATACCTAGTATTTCACTTCTCTTCCCAAAGTAAAATTGGATGTAGAGACATTTTTTTACCATTGTTTGTAGCTATAGTATAGGACAAGTGGACTAATTATTCCCGGTACTGGTATTTCAGTTTCAGGGATGGTGATAGTGTTTACAAGCAATTTCTTTTTTTTTTTTTTTTTTCTTCTCTCTAGTCTTGGCCTCTTTAGTGGCCTTTGTCACCTTTCTTGGAAAGCCATCAGGTAAAAAGGAAGTGACAAATTTGGAAGACACTGGTGTGCAGGATTCTGTAATGAGGCTGGCTATGTGCTGGGGGAGAGCTGCTTGTGCAGAGGTGGAGATGCTAAATTGAACAAGCCCATGCAATCCTTGCAGGAGCTGTGTTGGGCACACTTTTAGGTGCATGGTGGCTCTGCTGCTCAGCTGTGTCCATTGCGTGTTTGTGTGGAAGCTTATAATGCACAAGCGGAGCTTGCAATGTGCTGTATTTAGATAGGCTTATCTGTACATTTTACTAGCCTTTGCAAATGAACATGTAGTCAGCTTCCTAAAGCAGTTGATGAACTTGAGGTCCATTAAGAAACTGGCAGGGAAAATTGCAACTGTATTAAAATGTATTAAAATGCTGAGTTATTTCTGTGGTTTTAAGTGTATTATTTGTACAGTTAGCTAAGAATATCTGTAAAGTGAGATGGGATTTCAATTGCGTATCTGACTATGTACTGAACACTTTGGAAATTCTGATGGCTAATAACAGTGATGAGAATAAGAAAGCTTATCTTTGTGAAGTTGTTCTTTGCTTTTCAACTTTCCCCTTCATTATTTTCTTCCTACAAATCACTCTCCAGCCTCTTTTTGAATCAAAGTTGTATATATGCAAAAGGCAAAAAAACAATGCTGCAGATTTTTTCCTGCCGCTGCAACAGTCGTTCTGCCATTTCTAAACAAAGTCTTTGAACTGCTCTCCTAAATGTGTAGAAAATATTAATGATCTCAAAATTATTACAGGCATGAAAAAATAAAAAAGGATGACATGGCTTAGAAACACTGTTTTCCAAACTCTTGCTCAAATTGGTGATGGAATCGGTGTGTGCAATATCAACAGCCTCTAAGATAAGATTACTTATTTTTAGACTGACTGTGCTTGAAAAAAAGAGGGGCTACATTACACAGAAATAGGAAAGTTCTTAAATCATGTTTCCTAAAATGACGTAAACCTTGTTTTTCCTTGAGTTCTACAGTTTTCACACATTTCCACTTGCCTCTCTATCAGTAAATTTCATTATTGCTGCATTAAGTTCCTGACGGAGCATGAAATGCCCTCCCACGCACACGGGGTGCCAGACAGTGTTTTCATTATAAATTCCATGCTGGAGAGTCATTTTTCACTACCACAGCGTTGTCAAGTTCTTCCTTTCTACCTGTGTGCCAGAATCAACAAATAATGTTGATACTTGTTTCAGCTCTGTGAGCTCTTCACAGCCCTTGAACAACAGCTTTTGCTGTTTGGTATGCTGCAACAAACTGAACATTCTCTGAACAAAGTTTGCAAGTAATGTGTTGCAGAAATGGGAATCTGAGGATTAGTTCCAGCGCCCATTGATGTCCATAGATGCTCTCTGGCCTCAGAGAGATGTATTTGAGTCACTGTGGGCGAAAATGGTGTCCAGATACTGACAGAAAAAGAGGTTTGTGTACTCTGCTTTTAAATATTCTTAACAAGCACAGAGTGTTTTTATGATATAACTGATGTAATATGAACATAGCTATAGACTCCTTTAGTAGGAAATAGATCATATATGCAATAGATGTCTAGAAATAACATACGATACTTAACCATGATTTAAAAAAAACAAAACAAAAACCAAAACAAACAAGAGGATCAACTATCAACTGCTACTGATCAAACAAGTACCTAGTTGTTTAAAAGCATATAACATGTCTATCATACCTAACTCTCCATTGACACTTAAAAGGCCAGTTTATGTAGAAACAAGCACCTGCTGTGAAATACACTAATGTAGTTTGGGAGCATTTTAGTCACTCCCTTAGTGCAAAGGAAACCCAGGCTATGATGCAGCAGAAAGTCAAGCTGAAGTTGAGGATCCTGGTGTGTTAGTATTCCCTCGGGTTTAACAGTTTCCAGGAAGATCAGGCAGATGTGCATGAGATACACCAAAATAAACACAACAAAGAGCAACAATTATAAAATGTTATATAGCTTTCCAAGAAGAGACAGGAGGAAAAATGCTTAGGAAATCTTCAGGAAAACCAAAGCGGTTGATATTAACCTCAGTTGTTTCATGTTTTATTTGGTGAATTTAATGAGTGAGGTAATAGAGCAAAATATGAGCGCTTTCACTAGTAAGGTCATAATAAAACTGCAGAACATTGGGGAACGTGCCAAGACATGGCATATTTTTCTAAAGATTTTAAAGTGGAGAAAGAGAAATGATCTGGTAAAAACAAAACTGTCATTGAAACCAGAGTTATGTATCTTCATTATTTAAGCTCTTTTAGTGTTAGAATTTAAAAAAAAAAGCATAGTGGTTGGCTTAAGAAATAAGCTGTACAGTTGCTTTTAGGACTAGCATTTTAATATTTTCAAGTGTTTCAGTGAGATGAATTGGTTTGAGATGAATGAAACTTGAACTCCTTCAAGGTATACTTGTGAATATGGGAGAATGATGAAACAGAAGATGCAGACAGGTTTCAGCTTCCTTCTCCATGGAAATGTTTTGGACAAAATGAGCGAGAAAACACTGGCCTGTTGCAAAACTGCTGAAATGCTTGGCACGTAGGAAGGCCTTATTTGTTAGACAGTATTTCTGCTTGTGTGGAATCATATAAAGATCAAGCATTTAGCCTCCCTTAAATCATAATAAAAAAATGACCTAAAATCCTGAAGAACCTAAATCAAACCCCAGAGAACATAAATCCTAGTCTGCAGCAAAGTGATAAGGTGGGTGAATGAGTGGAGTAAATGATGGTATAGCTCATCAAACACCTTTTTGAAAAGTCCTTGAAAATTTATAGAAATAGATTGCTGTGGTGTGACAGAAACACTAGATAAATGTGGTGTGCTTATCTGTAATAATTTGTTGCAGCAATCGTCATCTGTACAGTCTGTACAAATTGTTCTTGTGACAGAGTACTAGTGGACTATCACCTCACTGATCTTTCCAAACAAATTTTCATGAATTTCTTAAAGGTTTGTCATAACTTCTCAAGTTACAGTGTTTGCTTCCAGATGATGGTGATGGTAATGGCAATGATAATCTTTGTTTTTGACTGCATCGCTAAGTAGTGAACATACCACCAGTGTTTGAGCCTTAAGGAAAAATTCTCACCCAGGCAGTATTTGGGATGTTATAGAAGTATCAGAACACTTTGATTCCTCACATAATGCAGACTTCTGTTTTTCAGTAAAATGTGACCAGGTTTGGAAGATCAAGGTTAACGAGAAACTGCTAGTATGAGAGAATAAAAGTGAGTTTCTCATCACGTTTCTCTACTGTTAGGATGTTCTTGACCAAATGTTAGGTGTATCTGATTCACATATCCTGGAGACACAGAACTCATAGCAATGAATTCTGTTAGCATATGTTTCTCTTTGAGGTGGAAGAAGTTTTGGAGGAAGAATACAGCTGGAGCTTGAGTAAGTTCATCAGGGCTTAAGTCTTATGTCTTCTCACATGTGGGTTTATAGAAATGTTTTTATACCTTATTTTTAAACAGAAAATTAATTTCCCACAGTACTCGCAATACAAGCATTTCAATAACCCAAAGTTGACAGTGAAACTGACAACTAAACACAAAGCTTCCCGAATTTAGAAATATTGGTCAAAGCAACACAGATATAAACCGTAAATAAAACCAGAATGACTTGCAGATGAAGATGAAGAAAATGACTTTGAACAGTTCTGTGTGTATCTTTTTCCTGTGATAGTGAAGTTGTTCACCCTTTAAGAAGAGTAGGAAATGTGGGTTTTTGTTTGTTTTTCCTCCTTTTGCAAAGCCTAGAGGCTTCCAAAGAGGAAAACATGACAGTTTTCTGTTAGTATAGTGGATAGATGGAAGAGGAGGGGAAACAGAAGTACAGATTGTGTAAGCTGTTCCGTGCCCTCTCATGCTCACAGTGGTGTTAATTTCTAAGAGAATCCACTTCGATGTAGGACCTCCTACTTGCTGACTGGGTCCTCTGCTTGTTCTTCTCTCTGCCTGCTCTAGGATTCTGAGATTCAAATGACAGGGGCATAAAATTATAATGTCGTTAGAAATTAATAATATATGCCTGCTGCAAATTGCGTTTGAATTTCACATCTTGTTAAAATGCAAGATTGTATTTTCCGATGAACTTACAAAGGGTCAGTCCTTGATTTTTGGACTAATGCACTTCTGGTTTTGTCATTAATGGTGCAAATTAAT
>JAAGNO010025484.1:0-24428 GCA_033439905.1 Ceryle rudis | reverse complement strand
TCTCTCTTTTTTTTTTTTTTTTTCCTCCTTTCTTTCGTTTTTGTTCGAGAAACTGAAGGGATTTCTGTTTATTATTGAGAACATAACCATATCAACTTTTGCAAAAATATCTCCATCTTTGCAGCTAAAACTCTGCCACTCAAATTTCCACATAAGCCTGTCACTCAGATTAGTTTGTGACTCAAAATGTTTTGGTTTTTTTTTTTCCTGGCTCAGTCTGGAGACAGGAGGGTCATGTCACTTTCTCTCCCTCTCTGTGTACATACATACAAATATCTTACATATGCATACACAATCAAAACTGCTGCTGTGCCATGGTAAAGCCAGTGTTTTGCAGAGGCTTCCATAGCATCATGTGGACACTCGCCATCCTTCTCTACCGAAAGTACCATTATTTATGCTCTGTTTAATCTGCTACAGGCAATGCAAGAATGCATGTGTGTATCCGCACCTTTCAGAAACACATGAACAATGAAGAAACACCACCAAAACTCTTTGGAGAAAGCACTGAAAAAACTTTCTGCTTACTGTTAAAATAGTTGGGGTCACAAACGCCCAACAGACTCTCCAGAATTTACTTGGCTGGAATCCAATCATCATTTCTATATCTTCACAAAATCTCTGCAACCCTGTAAACAGCAAATGTAAATGCAGTTAGGTGTAACAGAAACCAGCTGCAGTTGACAGCGCAGATCTTGTGATCTCCCCTGTGTCTAGTAACAACAAACTGACTTATTGGTTGAAAACTTCAACGGGGAATCTAACCACAGCAAAAAATTATGGTGGGAACCATCCTAATAAAATATTTCATTCCTAAGGATTAAGAAAAAAGAAGCTTTTAGATAGACATTAAGTGTTCAGCATGTTTTGAGTTACACCATTAACAGTATGTAGTGGTTAGCTCAATTATATATATACTTGTTATATTCCACCGTGAAGATTAATTAGTATATGTATACCTGTTTTGGCACAGACAATATCTGAGCTTCTCCACACCTACTGTGTGAGTGGGGGATGATAAAATTGTATCACTTCACACTGAAACTGGTATTGTCTCACTATTTTTCATTTGATACTTAGAATTATTAGAGAACATCTGTAAATAGTTTAAATTATATTCAATGTTGTTTAAACAAACAGATCAACTGACATATATTAATTCTTCAGAGTATTGTATTAATTACATCTATAAAGTTACTTGAGTTAATAAAACACGGTCTGTTTTTCAGCCTTGCTTTGCAGAGCTCTTTAGACAAATGGCCCCTACACAGTCCAGCTATTAGTAATTTACCCAAGAGTAATAAAAACAAATTTGAAATTTCTTCCAGCTTTTCTAACAAAGATAAAAAGAGGGATGTCCAGGATCCAAGACTGAGCTCAACTATCACACAAACATTAAATAAAACTGGCCCAAATTAAAAAAGACGATCATCACTGCTGTTTAAATTTTGGAAAGCATTATTCTACAGTATTTAGTCTAACTCTTAAGATGTGGGGACAGTGATGGAGCCTAAATATTGGAGAGAAGTTGTTGAGTAAGAGAGGAAATACTTGGAACAAAAGTAACAACCTGCCTTAAGTTCTTAGTGCCCATACAGCCGGCCACTGCAGCTGCTGAATATAAAAAGGGATAATCCCCAGGCTTGATCCACCTAATTCTGAAGTCTTTCTGTTGACATCAAAGACAAGTAATTCCACCCACCTGACTGTTCCAAGAATTGACAAGGTAAAAAATAGCAATGGCTTAATATTCATTGTCTGCTGATGCACCTTTAAGAAAGCAGCAGGGCTAGAAGGTGCTAGGGCAGCCCTAAAGGCCCAGCTCAGAGTGTGACCACAGAATAAGCCAGTTCAGACAGACAGCATGTCAGAGAAAAACTAAATAACTGTGCTATGATAAGAAATGGAGAAGAAAAATCCAGAAATTCAACAAGAAGATGGTTTTGCAGGAAGTGCATTTTGGTGGGGGGAAAAGTTACAACCTATGGTAGAGGTAAACTTAGAAAGCTAACCCAAGGGGACCTGGATGTCACATTTTTCTGTAACTGTAGTTTCTCTCCTTTTTCTCTTTTTCCACCGACTACAGCAAATGCTCTTCTTCAGAAAGCCTCTTCTCTGCAAAATACCTGTAATTTTTACAACCACTCGAACCACTGTACTTCAAGACCCCTCTGACTCATCATGTACTTCTCCATTTTTTAATAGATATTTGTATGCCTGGACCCATCGTAACCCCCAGGGTCACAGTGTTATGGACCTGACAGGAGATCTCTGCAACTGAATTACTTGTCCCTGTGTTTCATTTACCTGCTTATAACAGTTCAGTGCACCAACTGCACCAAGCTACACATCACACAGCGGTCACCCCTGCAGTGCACTGTGGTGGGAACAAAACTAGTTTTAAACTAGTTGCAGTAGCACAAGGTATGGGCTGAAGGGTCTTTCCACAAAGTTTAAAGCTCATCCGAGTGTGTCTACTCCAGCCACACTTGCTCCTGCAAAGGAGGTATACCTAACTGGAGAGTTACCATGGTCTTCTGCCTCCAAAATTCATGCAAGTTTTGTTTGAACCTCCAACTAAAAACATTAGTTCTTTCTTGGAATCATCAGTAGACATTCACAGTTTAAGGCACTTCTAAACATCAGCCATTCAGGAGTCAAATGCATGCAAACAGATACAGGGATTACACAGGATTCATCTCATTCCCAGTGAGAGACTGAAAATAGGTATGTCAAATTTCACAGAAAAATGCAAAGGATGCTTTACTTAACAGAACACAGATTAAATCTTAGTGTATTTGGTCTCCCTCACAGATCAGTCAGGCCTGCTAAATAACTTTGGGAAATAAATGATACATGATACTCTCTATCTCAATTTCCACTCTCTAAAGTAGGCTGATGTATTCATAAGTGCTGCAGATATAAATTCCATTAAAAAGGAGAATGCAAATCTAGACAGACAACTACTTCGATATTGTGCTACAGGTAAAATGTTCAAAATTGCTAACACTTTCTACAAACACTCTGCAGCAGTTACCAATCACTCTGACAACAGACCTTCCCAAAAAACAAACCGTCAAAAAACAGATCTAGAAGGAGCATGAACAAAGTTAAGGTCACGCATTTTCAGTTCCCAACAGTGTTTTGCTCAGGCACAAGGATCTTTGTATTCAGCTTCACGTTGCAAAATGCAGCAGTGGGAATTATGCTGATGATTAAATTAATACCTGCAGCTCTAAGATATTCATTAGCAGTCACACATCATAATCTAAACAACTGGAGAAGAAATGTCTATACCGGAATGTGAAATAAAAATCAGAATTTGGCTGGATTATGTAGCACTGACTCTACTGAAAAAGAAATGATTGCAAGGAAATATCCATGTGTGCCTCTTTTTAATTTAAAAATCTCAACGAGCTCAGCAAGCAGAACATGTAACAAGGACTAAAACCAGATTTATTTCATCATAAAAGCACCTGCCACTATTGTGCCAACCTGCTTGCTATGAAGAATACAAGTATAGAGAGAAAGGTGTCAGTGGAGTGTAAAACAACAGTTGTCAAAGATTGAAAATATATTATGCCAATTTTAAGCACTGCTTGAAGGAATATAACAAGAGCAGCAGATTCCCATGTATTTATAACAGGCAAATCACAAATATACAAGCTGTATTCCTACAAATAGTCATCAGGAAAGTAGCTTTAATGCAGTAGATGTAGCTATGATAGAT
Source organism: Ceryle rudis (assembly GCA_033439905.1). Classification (NCBI taxonomy): domain Eukaryota; kingdom Metazoa; phylum Chordata; class Aves; order Coraciiformes; family Cerylidae; genus Ceryle; species Ceryle rudis. The sequence goes on along the minus strand of JAAGNO010025484.1, from coordinate 20,698 downwards.
TAGTCAAGCAGATAATGACTGCAAGGTAAATCTTGCCTTTTTCCTATAAAAGACTGGAAGCTCGTTAGTCTAGCAAAAGGTTAATTCCAGGGAATAATCTTTGAAATATTTTACATCAAAAGCTTTACGAGCATCTGTTGATTAACAATCAGTTGGTACAGAAAACATGGAAAAAATTATTTGTAATTGGTAGATCTTTTTAAGTCTGATTACATTTTCTCCTTTATTCAAGCCCTTCCTTAGTAGTGCTATAACTATTACTGTATTTCCTATTTTTCATCAAAGCTGGTGTTCTAGAGGTCTGAATTTGCTGGGCAAAGCAGGCACTAGCCAGAGCAATTTTGCTTACAAGCCTAATAAAGTGTTGTTCCACAACGGCAGGTTTGTAGTGCTTCTGCCACACAGCGTTCAGAGGAGGAACAGAGCCAGTATTTGCTCCCTATTTACCTCATCCTTATTTAAAAACATACAGAAAAGATAAATTCTACAGATTTAAATAGCTTTAGGGTTATTTAAAAATATTTTAACTGGCATAATTAAATAGTCTTGAATAGCTGCACAGTCTTGATTCTGTGTTATGGACAGATGTGCTGAATGTGTACATGGAAAATAAATCCTTGAAGAGTTATTAAATGCAAAGCTACCACTTCTGGCTCAGGAAGTCTCTGAACCTACAACTGTTGTAGTGCAAAAAAGCCCCTGGAGAAGTGTCACTAAATATTTGGTCTGCTCTTATCTCTAAGTGTCAGTATTAAGCTATTGGTGGGAAAAGGACATTAGATTCTATGAAAGTCTTCTGAATACATGTATTTAAAGGTACACTATATTAATGAAGTCATATTATGCTTCCATTCAAAATAAGGGAATGCAGAGGGGTTTTTTATTAAATAAAAAATAAAATTAAAAAAAATAATTTAAAGAAAAATTGTTACGCCTTTCCTTAAGAATTTCACATTACCAGCTACTTCACCATATGCTAAAATGTTGCTTTGACATAGGTTGTCCAATAACAGTATTTTTTCTTACCATATATATAGGAAACTCCAACAAGCTCAAAGATGGCAATGATGACAAGAGAGTAAGAAGCTGCGTAAGTGTCCACAAGCTGTAACATATACATTCCACCCTAAAGAAAAACAAAGGATAAAAGATCCATTACTTGTGCCATATAGCTGGTGTCTATCCTCATATGTGTCACAACTCCAGCTGGCACTTAAGGTAGGCAAAATGGACAAAAGTGGGATCCAGGAGACTCTATCACAAGTAAGCATCCAAACACTGACTGGACACAGGCTCACGCTGCACTAGTTTCTTCTGGCTGAATCAGTATCAAATCCAATAAGAGAAAAGCAGAGGGTACCCCTGAGTCTGGTAACTAATATATCTTGGGAAGAGAGCTGTTCCAGTCCTTTCAGATTAAGGACTGAACTGTGACCAGGCCTTCCACCAGCAGTGTCTCTAACCACTTCATACTATGTCAGAAGCAAGATCACCACTGCAAGCAGGAATACTATAAAAGTGAATCCAGTTCACCTCTTTGAAAAGGATATAATGCCCTATCTTCAGGACAGGGGTTAAGCAGCATAATTCAAAGGAAGGACGGACTGAATCCATCCTAGGCTTTGGAACAGCAAAGTTGGGCTGGTAGGTGATAAGATGAGGGGAAAGAAAAAGAGGGGAAAAGGATGAATAAAATAGTGAGATAGATTTTGTGCACCTCCTCTTGAAATTACTGAGAGTTTATAATGCTAGAGGAATTGGTGGACAAAAGACACCAAAGACTATCAACAGTAGATGAGAATTTCATTATTAACTCCATAGTTTGCCAAGACTATCAGTATGTATCTAACTGCAAGGGAAGGCACCCAAAACTCATGTGCATGTTTATATGACATACAACCTTTTATTTTCTTAAATGAATGCCTAATTTACATTATAACTTCAGAGCTGTTTGTCTAGGGGATAGTTTGAAAGTCTGATTCTCTGAAAGATTTGAACAGCAAAGTATATCTCAATCACAGCCTCCAGTTAAAAAAAAAAAAAAAAAGGGGGGCGGGGGGGCAGCTTTCAGAGTCATTTGGTGTCTGCACAGGCAGCAGAATTCAGCTTAATCTTCCACTGTTGTGCAGAAGGAGTATGGCCATGAGATGGGGACTGGGGACAGACAGTCATGCCAAAGACAATGTTATTACCTGAGTGATCATAGGAAATCCCATGATGAAAAAGGAGATGCAGCACCCAAGAGTGAACAGTGCCTTGTGCGTACGTAAGTATTTTGGGAACTCATCCGAAACAGAGGTCACTATAGTCTCAATAGTGGCAAACTGAAAGACAAAATACAAGGATTCTTTTCAGTGCACACTATGCACACAAAGTGGTCCCAGTGGATATAATGGGATATAAGAGCGTATTTTGAATCCTAGGTGTTAAATGCCCAGATGTCAACACCAAAACTTCACTCAATTTCAGCACTGATGGCCTTACTTTGTTCCTTTATTTGGAAAGCAATTCACTGACCACATGGAAAATAGCAATTAACCTCACCGTCTTCCAAACAAATAAATAGGAAAAGCAAGAGGAAAAGAACAGGAAACAAAAGCAGTTTACCATAGTGTCCAATCCAAGTGTCAGAAGCATCAAAAAGAATATTATAGCCCAGAATGGAGAGAGGGGGAGCCTTGTTAAGGCTTCTGGGTAAACCACAAAAGCAATTCCAGGACCTAGAAATAAGAAATATAAGGGCTGTGATATTCTGCATTGCATTAACATTGTTGACTGAATGGAAAAGATGACATGTAGAGTCATGTTACAGTCTAATACAGTATTACTTTGCTTAATAAAGGTAAAAAAGATCCAGTTTAGTCACTCCAATTTACAGAAAGATTTAACCATTGCAGAATTTAGCTTCACATTATTAACTTCTGTTTTGGCTCTAAGTTTCAAAACACTTATAGACTCCTACTTTCCAAGATGCAGAATACATATTTAACCAGTATACTAATATACTAATCCAAACACAAAAGGCAAGCAAAAATATGTTTCTTTCCTGCTCTGTGATCAAATTCCTACCACTGTCCCTGCCAATTAGCAACTCAGCTTTAGATGAATAAAACTATCATCCACCACTCATTACTATATGAATGAATGGAAATAACTCTTAATTCATCAGCACACAGTCAGGTGAACAGGAAGGAACATAACAAATGCACAGAGCTGATACCAGACACAAGGTAATAACTACTGTGAATCTAAAAAAATCCACAAGAAATGCTAAAATAATGCACAGCAGGAAAAAAAAAAAAAAAAATGAGATAAGGTCTTTTAATGACTTGATTGTGAGTTTTCCTTCCCTTGTTGGTTTATCTTGGGCTATAATTTTTATTGACTGTAAAGAAACAATATTTTTACTGCAGGCTTAGATTTGCAAGAATGTGGTGGTAGCATTACAGTAGATGGCACTTCTTCTCTATTTATCCCAGCTAAAGAATACTTTAGCCCACTCCAAATGCTCTGAAGGATGTTTCTTGCCAGGTGAGATACATAATGAAAGCCAAGTTGTAATGATTGCACAACCCATGCCATGAGAAAGGGCTTCAAACACACTCTGTCCTGGCCATTTCTAGTCTAGATTCTTGTATCTCATTTCCTAAAGCTCCCCACACTGGTTCTGTTCCAGAGGACACTGCTGCTTTCTCACATACTGAGAAAAAGACTCAGTTTTAGCAGCATGTGAAATAATCTCCACAGGAAACTTCTGAAATGTTTGGAGTTCCTTCAGAACAATAGACAAATACGAGAGTTCACAACAGGGTAAAGAAATAACACTGTACATGACTTGGTAAGTGCTGCTGCCTTTAAAAAGTACTGCAGAAAAGTGTCTCTTTGGAATAGGAAGGTGCATGTAGAACTGCTATGTATGCACGAACATGTTCTTCCATCTCCTGATTGAAGATTCCTTCTTGACTATTACAGATAAGGGCTCTGTTTGCACTAGCTTTCTGCTTGTAGATATTTAATTAAATCTCAGAATAATGAGTTCCCATTAATTAAACTTTTATGAAAGGTTAAATTATAGTATATGAAACTGCACATCTCTCCATTTCTGCCCCTCATAACTCTCTATCACATGCCAGGGAGAATCCAGGCACAAGGAGGCTGGCTCCCATCCTGTCCCTCTTTGGAGTTTTAGGAGGATGTGAACTCTCTAAAGGTCCATTAAATCCAGGAAAACTCCAAAGGTTTTAGATGTGTTGAAACAGAAAGAGTCAAATGACATTCAACTTTTATTTTAAGTTACTAAAATTTTTCAGTTGCAATATGCGCTTAAACTGAGAGCAGAAGAAAAATAGATTGCCCCATGTTTTGAAGCATAAAAAGTGTTTTATTTGTTCATCAGGTACATGAGTTTTTCTTGAAAGGAAAATTCTAAATGCAAGAAATACTGTGTATTTCAGATTCATATTTGGGGGAAAAAATATTTAAAATCCTTTCCCATTTCCATTAACAATCTCATTCAAGGTTTTAAAAACCTGAAGGGACACTATCACTATTTTTGCTGTTCTCTCCTTCACTACAAGAAATACAACTTTAGCATTAAAAAAAAAAAAAAAAAGGCTGTCTCTTTTCCCATCTACAAAGTCTGCTTTTTAATTCCATTAATTCAATGTGTTAACTCAGTCTACAGTTATCCTGATTTTCACTCTTTTCCTACTGTACAGTCATTCTCTATTATGGAACTAGACTGTTTCCCCCTTCACTGAGAGCAGTGCATCTTCACGCTCCAGAAATATTTGTAAATGGCCTAAAAGGGCTCTTAGAAAGCCACTGACATCCCTACCATAAGATGGTCTCATGACAGTGTTTTTCACATCCCCTGGAACAGCTGCTGAAACATCTGGGAACAGAGAGTTTCAGCCTGTGCCTAGTGATTCACTTGAAGACCACGAACAAACACTCAAGAGAAAAGGGGCTGTGATCCCTGGCACTAAATACTGTGCCATCCCCAGGGAGATGAACCAGCTGAATCAAGTGTTTCCTCCATCCCTAACAGATATGTCTCTCTATTCCCACGCTGTCCATCTCTTTGGAGCTTCCACTGCAGCTTCACTCAAGCACAGCTCCTTTGACTTTAACACCTTACAAATCACAGAATCATAGAATTGTCAGGGTTGGAAGGGACCTTAAAGATCATCTAGTTCCAACCCCACTGCCCATGGCAGGGACACCTCCCACTAGATCAGGTTGTTCAGAGCCCCATCCAGCCTGGTCTTAAAAAACTCCAAGGATGGGGCTTCCATGATTTTGGTGAGTGCAGTGTGGTTTAGATTTTGGGGCTGTTTTTTCTTGTTCTGTTTTTTTCAGGATGGAGGTAAAGTCTAAAATAAAAAGATTAATAGAAATGTCTAAAGCACCTGGCCTCACATAGAGTTTTTCAAACACAGTGGTCTAATTCAGACAGAAAATGGGGATGAGAATAAGACTTTTCTGTTGCCACTTAGCTGACTGGCAGACCAAGAAGAGACAAGGCACTGAAGACCAAATTGACATTAGCTTACAAGTGTAGTATCCCCCACTACTTGCTACCAAGAAACAGTTTGCCAGCTGATCATCCTACAAAATTCTCCCCTCAGACATTCCAGCTGAATCCACAAGCTGGTTAGCAGCCCATCCCACCACCAGACAACTGGTATAAGCCCCAGACTAACACCCTGTGACTGAACTGCAGGTCATGAGCTTCCCACCACCTCAACAACTGGGCTGCCACGTACCAAGCAAAGGAGCTGCAGAAATTGAATGTGACCTGGCACCTTTATTTACATCTCTGAGGTCAGAAGGGATTACCCATATTTAGAATTTACAGAGAAGGAATAAGCAAAATTAAAATATTTCTTAACAAGCAGCAAAATCTTGTTCCTCTCCTCCTTTCACATGTAGTAATCACTTTCTAATAAATTATTAAAAACTTCAGACCTCCAAGAAATTGTATTTTTCAAGAAAAAAATAACAAATGCTCTACAGGCTCTTGTTCCTACAATGACAGGATTTCTGTCTCTACAGTTTATGTTGTCTCTTTTTCCATTTAGCTTCCACAACATTGTTAAATGCAGATTAACCTTCATACCTGATTTGTCCAGAATGACCTATGAATAATACCATACAGTAACTATGGAAGGTTGTCTTGGTTTCTATCCCCTGTTGTCAACTCACTGCTACAATTTAATGATGCTCAGTCAGGTGTCTTAGGCTACGCGTACCACTTTTTTGCACTGAATTTATCCAACACAACAAGCCTGTCAGAAAAATGTTTAGTTTTCACATTAATGCAGAGAGTGAAACATGTCATGTATAGAAGACGTGAGTCTGCAACATGCACTTTCTGAACTCTTTTGTCATTGTCCTATTCAGAGCCTTATTTTGCTCTGTGCCACCATGGGTTGAGGGGGCTAATATTGGGAAGCATTCCCATGGATCATGGAGGAGACATTAATCATTTCAGTGCTTGGAAATGACTGTATCTGTGCTGAAAGCTAACACAATACACTTGACACCCTCACATGGTCACAGAAACAGCTCTGGTGGGGGAGTTGTAAAGATGTATACAGGTTATTACAGTTATTACAAATTTGTCTTTTTAACACAGTTCAATATTATCTTAAAGATCTGGGATTCACAGCCCTACAGCCAAAGTGCTGTACAACGAACAGGAAATGTCAAACTAGACTAAGTTAATGATTATTGCTCTTATAATCCCATTGGATATTTACAACCCTTTAAACTTCTCTGAATCTTATCCCAAAAGCACCTCCCTTCTTTTGTCCCACTAGTTCACACCGAACCATACACAGCAACAATTCTTCTGTCGGTCACACTTCTCACATTCAGCTAAGATAATTAAGACCTTTCTGATCCCCATTTGTAACAATCTCTCTTCACTGATCAAGCTCTTCTGATCCATTCTTGAGAAATTTTACAATTCCTCATGGAGGCAGCTTCTTTCTCCCCACAGTTCAGAAGCTCAGCACTCCTCTATCACCATATTTCTTGCACTCCCCACATTGCAAGTTCCTAGTCCCCTCATCCAAGTTTCTCACCATCAGGGACAACTTTTACCTTGGAGAACTTGACAAGGAAGCAGCAAAACTAGGTGAGAAGTCCAGCAATTGCTTAGACTATGTGAAGGAGACATCTCACCCTACCCTGTGTCAGTTATTTACATAAAGATTTTAAACGAGTCTCAGCTTGCTTCTTTCTATTACCAAACAAGCAATAAGGAGGCTTCAAGTAATATCTTGACTTCCTGGTGTACTTCCCAGTGTACCTTCTGACGTACAGAAATTCCTACAAGTGGTTTACTGATCAATTCCAGTTTGAAGCTATTATTCCCACCTCCAATGTCATCATTAATAATAGAGCTCAAGGTGCCACCGGGTGCCGAAGTCATGAAACAGCAGTGTACCCTACCTTGGTCTGCCACAGCTTCAATATTCACTTTGAGCTCATTTGCCATGAAGCCAATAACTGAGAAGATGACAAAGCCTGCAAATATACTCGTGGCACTGTTGGTACACGTGACTATCAACGTGTCCCTGAAAAGAAAACACACGAAGACATGTCACCTTGTTGTAATACATGCAAGGAAAGAGGGATTTGTACACACTTAAGGAGTCTCTCTCATAAGCACACACATCCTGCGGGAACAGTGATGAAGGTTCACTTTCACACTTATGTCATCTCTGAGCAGTATCAAATGCACCTGATAAGTCGACACCACCACCCAGACCTAGCTGTGCAAGTTTCCATCACTCACGTGCTGTACAGAAAGCCACAGGCCACACAGGAGGATGAGGACTGCTGCTCTTGGCCTCTCCAAAGCAGGTAGCAATGGTGACATGATTTGTAATGCAGTGTTTTACTCTTTGCCTGATGTGGATATCTGCTCACTGTATTATAGAAGGACTATAACCATCACTGTCCAGGTAAGCAATTTTTGTTCTGTATCCTTCCTGTATTTATACACAAAATTTCAGGTAAGTTTCCTGTACCTTGCAGCACTCCCTTAAGTGCTGTCCCACCTCGCTGTCTCTAGATGATTCCCTGCTACAGCTTTTTATTGCTGTATTTAAGGGAATCTGAAGAAATCTGTAACTGACTGCCATGATGTACTGGGAAAGTACCTGTGACTTGACAGGAGACCAGCCTTCACAATCCCCATCCACAGTTATTACATTCTTGATAGAATTTTTTATTTTGTCCTCAAAATAAGTGTATCAAATAAATTAATATTACTGAGGAACAAAAAGTCACACACCTTGACATGTTTTTCAAAGCTGGCTTTTTCAAAATTGCTTATTCCTACTGCAATTTTTTTATGTCAGGAACAGAACAAAATATAACCTGAAAAGCTGTCAAGAACCTCTCTGAGCAGGCAAACTTCTGGAATCTCTAACAGGATCTCAACGGGAATTATTAGGTTTAATTCTTCAGATCTACAGAATAAAAATTACAGTGTTCTGTTTGGAATCATCATGTGTTTATTATTCCAAAATGCAGTTAAGTTTTAAGTCAAATATTTTAGGTACGCATTATGAAGTCAATGTATGTAAATTTACTGCAATTATAGATTATTTAATGATGTTTTAAATGGATATGTAACTGAAAACTACAACTCTATCTGCAGTATTAGAATGTAATTAATATAAAAATTGAAAGGGAAAATAGTCATGCTTCATTTCAGTATTTGAGATGTGTTCTTAAATTAAGCAGATTAGACGTAACTAAGCTTTTCTAATGATTTCTGCTTCAGTGTCCCCTATCCCTCTATAACATAGGTAAGGCATGATTTAGTATTAGACCTGTAAGGTTCTTAAACTTCATTACCATGTGCTTCATTCAAAATTTTTATTAACATTTTCCAAACTCCACAAAACGTTGCTACGTGAATGCAGAAAGATGGGAAGACACTTCTCCCATATTTTGCTCCGATTTTTTTAATGTATTCATTTATCACACCCCACAAAAAAAAAAAAACAAAACACAAAAAAAAAAAAAAAAAAAAACCCACAAAAACACCCCCACACAAAAAAAAAAAAAAATCCCGGCCAAACATTTTTAAAAAAAAAACCCAAAGGGTCTGGGGGGGGGTTTCCAAGTACACAACACTCTTACTTATTCACCCATATTTTACAATAAGTGTATTAAATTACTTTTGAACACTAGTAGAAAATGGTTTTTTGAAATCCTTTTTAAAATCCTGATCCCCGTTTCTTTTTAAACATAAGTATTTTGTATACAGTACTTAGAAGTTACAGGATATAGGACTTCAAATCTCAAGGAGTGTGTGTTTTAAAGTCTTGATTCAGGAATGATTTTTTTTTTTTAAGCACACTCTTGGCACAGTCCCTGTGCATGCTCTTGGCTGCCACATGCTGCTGTCATTGAAGGATTCAGTAAAGATATGCTTCAGTAGAAACAAGAATGGCTTTAAAGACAATAAAATAGCAGTGAAGCATTCTACTAATGCCATGTGCTTCTGGGTTTTTTTCCATCTGCAGACATGTATCTGACACACTTTTTGGAAAGAAAAAAAAAATAAACCCCAAACAAAACCAATCCCACTGTACTATGCCACCAGAAAATTACTTTTTACTTTGTAAAAATAATTTTCAGTGATTTCAAATAAAATTTCACAACCTGAATTTACTTTATATGTGTAAAACCACACTAAGAGTAATTGGGGAAAATAACATTTAGAAGAGACAAGAAACACATATATGGAAATTGCATGTTAAGCTCGTGCATGTCCCATAACAGCAAACTTCAACCCATTCTATACGGGGGTTGTTCTTCAGCAGAGGCTGCTAACTGACAGAGTTTTCACACCACTGCTCACAGCTGTTGACAGCTTCCCAGTCTTCCTGTCAATCTAAACCTGCTGATTCTCAAAGTGAAGAACCAATAGGGACTATCATAAACCTAAAACTCATTTTGAGACTAGTAGGTTAGGACCTGAGGAGAAGAAACAATACAGAAACCGAGGAAATATTCAAGAAACAAAAGAAACAAGCAAGACAAAGGGTGGGGCAGGGGGCAAGAAAGGATAAAAACCAAACCAACCAACCACACCAAACAAAACACAACCCACAGACAAAAACAGGGAGAGAGGGGGGAGAACAATCTTTCAAACTAGATTCCTGGAAGACAATTGGTTTTGGACAAGTCCTGTTTCATAAGACCAGTGGGTTACACTCTCACATACCTGTAGCAGTTATTATGGAATTTGTTATAAGAAGAGAGAGTAATTAGACCCCCCCATGCTGCAGATAAGGAGAAGAAAATCTGAGTGGCAGCATCCTTCCAAACCTAAGAAAGATACACAGGACAGGAAATAGCATCAGCTTCAGGAAAGACTATTAGAAAGATCGTTAACACTATTCAATGTTACTGTTAGGGGATTAACACTTCAGTAGTTTAAGCAAATTTAAGAGCAATGGATATCGATAGGACAATTGAGAGTAAAAACCTGCCCCAAACTACATAGTGCCCATTTGATAGGAGTACCGTTCTTGTTGAGCCCATATAAAATGACAATATAACCTTTACTGTATATGGAAGGCACAAATATTAAAACTACATTGCTTGATACATATCTGTTCAAATACAGTCAGCAAAGAAAATACAAGAAGAAAAATCTGCATTAAGTACCAGTTGTTTATCTGCCCGTGGTCCTACATAATACTTCATGATAAAAACAACAACCTCAGTCTTGGTTGGTTAATGTACTACTTAGAATGAGATGGCACTAAAATTAGGACAAACTTCCATCATCAGGCGTGCATCAAACAGCACAGGGTAAATTAGGTCCATTTAGACATCAGTGTCTTCCATCAGAAGGAAAGACAAGCTCAGCCAAGTCTCTCTTGTAACAAAGTTCTTCAAAGCCTTCAATGGATTTAGATAAAACATTTCTAAATTGACTGGAATTTCAAAGGAGCTGTTTGAAGTGTTGGTATTTCTATTTACAAGCTTCTCTACAAAGTCTGATTTTGCATCCAAGTCCACAGAGCAGAAATACATGATGTACATACACAGATATAAAGGTGGACTTAGACAGACTAACCAGTTTGAAGATATGACTTAAACACTACTATAAAAGTTACCAGCCAGCAAGCAGTCAATCCTTCATCTGAGTGTAACGCACAGCTATTAATTCACGTTACACTGCAAAGAAAACAGACACTTGACTGAATACTGCTGAACACTTACCCTGGGTTATACAGATTCCTAGTGTATTCAGACAGCCCCATTTTGCAAAAGGCAGCAGTTCCCACCTCCTTTGTTACACCAAGAATGCTCATATTTAATGCAAAATTAACATCTATATTGTTTGCAAAAGATTTAATAATCACATCACCAAAGGATCAAAATACTCACTATTTGCAGAGATATTAAGGAAATTAAAATCTGCACAACTCATCCAGGAAATGGTTTTCAGCTATAATTATCAATCTATCAGTATAATATCACACTGCTATTGATAGGGGGGAAAAAAAAAAAAAAACCTTAAGAAAAATAAAACAAAACAAAACAAACAGTAGATTTCCTGTGATGTTGTTAAAAATCCTCTTAAATTTCTAAAGAAAGAGCCTGAATTGTAACTTTCATCTTAGGCTTCGGTTCAGTCTCAAGACACGTAAGACTGACATTCAGGCACTCATGTGCCATGTCAGACAAATATACCACCCACAGGTGGATTTAAGTCTACAGCCACAAATTCATGTGTATGGTTTGGAACACACCTGATTGGTTTCATTGGCAACAAACAGTTTTTTAGAAATCAGTCATAATCATCAGTGAGGCAGCAGAGCTGAAGCTACACCTCATACAATCAACAATCAAAGCCAGGTACTAAGTCCCTCAGTTGTGTCCCCTGCTACAGAGCTACTAGCCATGTTCCTTACAGTGCAAGTAGGCTGATGGTCACAGCTGTTCTGGGTCAGTATATGCAGTATTGGGAAGTTAGGTTAGGAGGTATAAATTGATTTTTGTTTCTGTCTCGTATGCATTATTCAGAGCAATCTTTGCTCAATGAGTAAAATACACCTATTCAGAGCATTTCTCAAGAAATGCAGAGAAGTTTATTATGTTACCTACTGAAAGCTTTGTGTGCTTTTTCAAGTCAAGCGGCATTCAGCAGACACCAGCATATGAAAATCTATACTTAAGTTTTAATTCCCTATTTTCCAAAGGCACCTACTCAGAGATTCAGGTGAAATATTAAACGTGGGGTAAATAACACATCTATAATGAGATACATTAAAAATGTTATGTGCACACAAATAACAGACATCCTTTGCAACAACACTCCACATAAGATGAGGAACAAGTTTCCACAGATGACAATACTGCTTCTGTACACAGAAAACACCTGCAGCAGACACTAAGAAATCTGTGACTATTCACCCTAGCAGAGGTAGAAGTGCAATAATAAGCCCACCATAGCATCAATTAGCTTCTCCCACTTCGGCGTGATGAAGTACCAGATTCCAGCTCCAGCTCCAGGCAGAGTTACACCTCTTATAAGAAGGATGATGAGAACTACATAGGGAAAGGTAGCTGTAAAGTATACCACCTGGACAGAGAAGAAAATAATAATAATAATAATAATAATAATAATAATAAATATTGAAAGGTCTTATCTGGATCCATAAGAAGAGGGGGAGAGGGGAATACAACTGTTACATTATTGCCTGAAGAAAGCAATTGCTCAGGCTCAGAGACAATAGCCAGGGGATGTACGAGGAAGACAACAGGTTTATTTCTCAGGAAATCTGAATTTTTACAGCTCTTCTTACTACTGGAAACAGGAGTAATATCAATAGCAATAGAGACAAGAGTTGGGATTCTAGACAGAGAGGGAAAGAAAAAGCAGAAAAGAAAGCCTGGAGAGGAACAATAGGAATTTACAGCTAAATAAAAATATCACTTTTAATCCTTGCCCAGAGCAAGCTAACACAGTTCAATGGAAATTAAATGAGCAATGTTATTCAATACCACTTAAGGTTCTGATATTTTCTATATATTTCTCTATATGCAAGTAAGCCTAAAGACTTTGTATTATTGTTTTTCTCTCTTAATAATTACATAACACCATGACAATATTTATGGTCCCAATGCTAAAAAAAAAGTCAGTGGAATGATCCAGAAGGATCCAACCACCATCATATCTAAATACACAGCAGAGGTTGTGTGTTTAATGTCTTAATAATTACCTAGTCTTAATAATTATCAGAGCAGAGCTCTCTCTGGTCAGTTGAGATGTCTAGATTACAGCCAGTTAAAGTGTACACTCTCTCCAAAAAGCATTTCAAATCCTTCTCACGTTAACCTCTGAATCTTTCAGGAATCAATCCTCTGAGCTAGTGTGACTTTTGAAACTGCTTTCCCAACATTCTCTTTGCCATTTCAAGAAGTGTTTCAGGAAGTTGCCCTGATGAATTTTTGTGCAGTGAGTATATTGAACTCATCTATTCATAAATACAGGTTTTCTATCCCTGACACCAAGAAGTCAATATTTTTCATGGCCACTAAGACTCACTTAAAAAATTATCTGTTGACACATCCAAACCTAAGTTACTCTCCTGTAAATACATAATTTGTTTCTTTTCTCTGGCCTTTCATGAACTATTTTCCCTACCACACCAAGGTGTGGGGGGAAATAAATCCCAACTTTTCCCTGGCACTCTGAGTCTCAGGATTTTCTGCTAATTCTCAAGCTACCTCCCAACAGATGTTGTCAGCTTCTAGATGCATAGGGATGGCTTGGAATCAGACACCCTGTGCCCAGATGTAGAAAAGTCACTGCTATCTCTGAATATCCATTATCTTTATCCCTGGATATACCTACTTACTTTGCTCCAGCTTTTTTATCTTTTCAGCCTACTCTTTATAAATAAACTAGATTTATGCTATGTCACCACCTAACTTTTCAACCTGTGTGCTAACTGCAATGCCATCCAGGTAGAAGTCTCAGATATTCTATTCCTGCAGGATTAAAAAAAAAAAAAAAAAAACCAAACCAGAACTGCTGCTGAAAAAAAAAACCAAAAAAACACCCTGCATCTCTCTTTGCTCAGATTGCTGCCTGGACAATTTGTATGCCTGTACTTCCGTACCAATGAAAGAACAGGTTCATTCTTGACACAGCTGCCAGTTAGGACGCATGGCAGTAAACTGTAGATTTGAAGGGCAAGGGAGAGAATGATGTGTGAGATGTCAGAGAAACAGATCAAGGAGCTGGGTTACCACAGAGAGGAGCTTTAGAATGATAGCACACAAATATTTGGGAAAAGAGGATATACAGTCACTACTCACACTCACCCTAGAGCAAGTTCAGTTCTGATTCTAAAGTGTGTTATTTAACATCCTAATTTACAACACAATTTCCATGACTACAGCAAAATGTGAGATGATTGCAGAATTTTAATGAACTGCACTCAGAATAGGGAAGGCTGCTGAAGGCACCTTCTTTTGCCATCCAACTTCTGACCACAGTCTGATGGCTATTTTTAAATTTACTGAAGATTAGGGAACAAGTGCTGAACCAAAATTATCTTTTTTCTTTATGTTTTGGCTAGACAGAAAAACACAGACAGGACAAAGGCATTACATTAATACTTAGCCTTTTACTAAAGATATTTTTCAATAATTCACTGCCATAAGCAAGAGTGTGATTCCCTTGAAGCATCATGCTGCTTTCGTGCAAGAGTACAATCACAAATATTTTTCTTACTTTTCCTGATGACTTGATTCCTTTAGCAAGAGAGGCATATACAATCACCCAAGCTAAGAAAAGAGATAGTGCCAAGGGCCATCTAATCTCACCAGGATATTCAATCCCTGCTGAAATCTTCAATACAAAGTACCTAAAAATAAAAACTAAATTTTAAAAATGTAAAAAAAAAAAACAAACCCAAACCAAAACAAACGACAGAACTGCGGGCAGTCATTCAATGCAAATTCCTATAGCATTTTGTTTTGCTTCAGCCTTCTCAGCAGTTTCTCTAGAATGTTCCAGTGATTCTCATCATGTATTATTTTATTTATCTGCATTGCAGTAGTAGATAAAAATGCCAGGCAAGAGCCAACACCCCAGTTGTGCTAAGCACCATAGGACAGAACACAAATAACCCAGCATTTGAAATTGAGCTTTCATTATTCCTATGCATAAAAAAAAAAAAAAAATCGGTAACATTTGCTGCCCTTAACTATTGTATTTCTAGCCTTCCTCCTTGTTGTCTGTTACAGTGAATTTTAGAGGAAGATTAACCTAATGTCTCTAAACAAAGATCTTACTTGAAGTATTCTTCACTTCCACTGACAAACGTTTTGTTTCCTTCACTGGTGAAGTTAACCATAGTCAAGTTTGGATAGGCACTCATACAAAAAGTAGAGTTCTTGATTTGTATTTTTGGGTTGTCACCAATAATGCAGGAATCTAGAAAGAAGGACAAAAAAAAAAAGAAAAAAGATAAAAATAACCTCTATTTTTTTTCCAGGTTGGATGTAAAATGACAGCAAAAAGCATTAGATCGCACCGATTATTTTCACTTTTGTTCTGTGTTAGAATTCTGGAACACCTTGCTTACAGAAGCTATAAGGCTCTGAGAGAACTGAGTCTTAAAATATCTCATTATTTCCCCTTTTATCCCAAACGTCTAAGGTATAATAAATAAAAAAGTGAAAGACCTCCTGCCCACTCCCGGGGAGCGCTCACTCCCTTCCCAGGGCCGCAGTGCACCCCCAGGATGGGACTGGGGAACACTGAGGGAGCACCGAGGGAGCACCGGGGAACCGCGTCCAACCTGAACGGCCCCAGTCCCCGGGGCAAAGCCGGGAGTGGAGGAAACCGCGCCCCGCTGCCGGGGGCTGACAGCAAGTCCAGGAGGGTGTTTGCTCGGTTTGTTTCCCCCCTTTCCATTTCATTGCATGGTTTGGGTCGCTTTGCAAAAACGGTTTTCGGTTTTATTCGTTAAAAATAAGCCTCATTTAGGCTTTTTAGTGTTACAGTGGAAAAATCTCATCCTTGATGAGGAAAAAGGTAAATAAAAGGGGGCGGAACAGCCCATACGATGCAGATCACTTCAAAGTGTCTTGGGAAGCAACGGCTCCTGCGTGCCGGGAACCAAGCCCGGCCACAGGATTCCGCAGTCTCCACTGGCATCTCCCAGGGGCGCAGCTGAGCTGAAGAAAGCTCTAGAAACCCACCACGGCCACAGGAAGGGGAAAAAAAAAAAAAAAAAAAAAAAAAAAAAAAGACTGTCCAAACTCACCTAAAAAAAGTTTGGTTTTATTTTTACAGTCTGGCGTGTTCCACGGGTTGTTACAGGAAGCCCAAGGTAGCACAGGTACAAAGGACGCAAAAAGGTAGAAAAGTGTGTAGCACAGAATAATATTGTAATATATGGCTATTAGAACGGAGATAATCAGCATCGCAATGCCACAGCCTGAGAGAAACGAGAGGGAGAGAGGAGAATAATGCGATTAATCTCCCCCGGAGGAGGGGAACCGCAGCAGGTGCCCACGGCTGCAAAGCAGCGGTTTCATCCAGCTCAGGTACAGAGAGCATCCCCCACCAGAAAGGGCTCCCACCGCAACGACCGCGCAAGTTGCGCGCTAACGCTGCTGAGACACCAGCGGGGGAGCCCGTAGCATGCGGCTGCGCTCCTGCGTACACGCTGCGGAGCGGGGGGGGGAGGGGCGCAGGGATGCGGCGGTGCTTAAGCCATGCAAGGGAGGGGGTGCAGGTCATGCTCCCCAAAAGCCGGGCCGGCTCCTGCTCCGCTCACCTTGCAAGGCGGGGATGGCTTTCCAGACAGACACGGGCCCCTGACTAGCAAACTGCCCCAGGGAGACTTCCAGGAAGAAAATGGGGATCCCAGCTAGAGCCAACATCATCAAATAGGGGATGAGAAACGCACCTTGGGGGGGAGGAGGAGGGGGAGAAAAGAGAGAATAGCCTGAATCATCACGTACGGGTCTAGGGGGCCGCCCCTCATTCACACCGGCGTGTACTCGCCTTCGTCCGTGGCCTGATGCAGAGTCCCGCGCAGCCTTCACGGGGAGCGCGCTTCCCCCCCCCCCCCCGCCAGCACCCTACGCGGCGACTGCAGGCTGAGAACGGGCTATCCTTGGACCGAAACCAGTCCATTTCTGCCCGGGATATGGGGAACAACTTAATAAAGACCTGCACCGATTAAAAATTTTGGCTTCATCGTGAATTCCCGGTGTGTGTGGGGAGGAAGCAGCTTTCTACACTTCCAGCATTTGCTCGAGGCAATATTACCGTTAAATGAGTATTTTAACACCATCAACTCATACGTGTAAAAAATTTTAAAAGCTCACCGTTTTGTTGTAAAGACTGATAGATTGAGTTTGTTTTGTTTAAAGTCGCTCGTTGTCTCGCATAAACCATCTCTTACAGCTTCTACACAACTGTTTCCGATGGTTACAGCACCGGCCTCTCCTGGTGACAGCACTGCGCGGCGGGAAGCCGCTCAGAGCTGCGGGAGGTCGAACCCAGTACCACCCACCCGTTCTCACTTTAACCAAGAGCCTCTGTTGGGAGAACCTCCGCAAATAAACTTTTTCTTTCCCTCCTGAATTATTAACGGCACAATCCCACTTCCCTTCTCCTCTATTCTAATGAACATTTCGCTCTATTTCAAGCGATTATTTTTCATTCGTGTCATTGAGAGATTTAAAATAAATTTCCCAAGCTTCATAAAATAAGGAGCCGAAACGGGTTCAAACGTTCTCGTGTGACTTTCCCGACTCCAAAGCCCTTTGCACCGTCCTCTTCTCCCTCCGCTTCCCCCGTCCCACCGGTTGCGGATTCAGACCCCCATCAAATTAGGCGAATGGGAGCCCTTGCGCTGTTCCCAGGTGCGATCAGCCTGGCTCTTCATTTTCCTCCCCCTCTGGCCAGCAACAATTAATTGCAGGAGTTTGTAAGGAAAACGCGACTTTATAACGAAATCCTGTCGGAGGTTGCCTACTTTCAGAGCTGACCACCAGAAAAACCCAGATAGGTTTCTCACTAAATTGCTGACGGTCTGGAGGTGCCCCTGGACCAGGTTCACCCGGGGCTCGCTGCCCGGCTTTGCCAGGCAAGGGGCACCAGCGTTCCTCGCTTCCTTCGTGTTTCTCACTGCTAAAAAGACAGGGACCGGCTCAGGCACGTACGGTACTGCAGGTAGAGAGAGAGGAAAAAGCCATCATACCTCCCCCATTCTTAAAGGCCAGGTACGGGAACCTCCAGACATTGCCCAGCCCCACTGCATAACCCACCATGGAGAGGATGAAATCCAGCTTGCTAGACCAGTTCCCTCGGGCTTTATTTTCATCCCCTACATCGTCTTCCTAAAAGGGGGAAAAGGGGGAAAGAGAGATCGGAAAATAGCCACTTTTGCAAATAACGATCGCAGTGCTGCGGCTGCTGGGTTCCCCGGGGGGAGACCCGGAGAGCAGCGATGGGGCTGGTGGGCGGAGAGCCTCCCCTGCAGCCCTCCACCCGCCGCTACCTCTTCCACCAGAGAAAATAGGCAAGAAGCTTTTAAAGCCTGGGCCTCTCATAGGCTACTCCCGAGGGGAGGAAGGCAACGACTGCAGCCCGCGGAGGCCGAGGGGAATCAGCACCAGCTGCCCGGGAACCCGCACCCGGTTGCATCCTCCAGGGGCGACATGCTCAGGGCTGGGCTCTACGGCCACCTTCCCAGAGCCTCCGGTCACCGCAATGCGCATCTCCCGCCGATGCTGGCATTCCCACAAAGCCCCGGGCGGGGCGTCTGGCTCCTAATTCCCCGGTGCACGGGAAGCTCCACTGCCCTCCCAGGGGAGCGGAGTCCCCAGTACCTTTGGACGGGTAAGGACCGACCGCTGGACGCCAGCAAAGCCCACAAAGGTCCAGCCTTTTCCCCCAGCACACAAACGGAGTAAAAAAAAAAAAAAACAAAACGCTTTCCCTGAATAAACTCGCCCCCTCCCTCTAGGGTAAACCCAGGTACGCGGGACGGTGGGGGGAGCACCAGGGGTAGGGGCACCGGCACATTCCCAGCCTCGCACCCCGCCAACGGCAAACCCCTCCCGGGGCGCGAGGACAGGGGATGGGAGGGTTTGACGTCTTGTGGGATTGATTTAATTGATTTTGCCTTATTTTGGTTACAGGCCCCAAGGCATTCAGGGGCCAGGGACTTGAGCAGCCGGCCGAGCCCGAGATGGGGAAGCGCAGGGAATCCTTTAACATCTGCTGCTGGGGACAGAAGTTGGCTTTGGGAACAGGGAGGTGTAACCGGTGTATGCACACACGTACAGCAGGCTGGGTCACAGTGACAGGCACGGCTCAGTGAACGCATTGGAATTATCAAGGAGCTATTGATTGTCATTTATACTCGTATTGCATAGTCAGCACTGGCCAGCAGTACAGCACCTTACCCGAAATCTCTCTCCCCTTCCGCTTGCCCACGGAACAGCCCCACCCTCGACTGATTTGGACTTTATGTTTGAGCTGCAGACCCCAAATCGATGCTGAGTGGCAAAGACCTCTCACTCCCACGAGCTAGACGGGGAGGCTCGGGAAAGAACCCCTGTAAGGAGTTAACTTA
This sequence comes from Ceryle rudis, assembly GCA_033439905.1. Classification (NCBI taxonomy): domain Eukaryota; kingdom Metazoa; phylum Chordata; class Aves; order Coraciiformes; family Cerylidae; genus Ceryle; species Ceryle rudis. The sequence goes on along the minus strand of JAAGNO010025484.1, from coordinate 1,040 downwards.
CCCCCTCCACTCTCCCAGGCAGAACAGAAGTGTTGCCATCCGTGCCTAGTACCACAGTACTCTGGCTCAGGGTCACCCAGGCGCCTGTGGCGTTGTTTTGCTCCAATGTGCTCTTACCAAGGGTTAGATTCGCGTCCCCGGCTGTGCTTTGCAAAGCGGGAATTTTACAGTGAGGGATGGCGGCTTGCCCGGCGGCCTCTGCCCCGGGGGTGTGCTTGCACGGAAAGGTTTCCACAGATTCCCTCCGGAGGGTGGAGTTGGCTTGCACCGGGGTGCTGCTGAGCTTGCAGATCCCAACTCTGGTCCTCTCAAAATCAATTGGTTTATGTTCTTCGGAGGGAAGTGTTTTGTTGTCGTTAGAGAGTGATCGGGGAAGCCTGGATATCGCGGCGGGGACTTGAGAGGGGGCATTCTGCAGTTCATTTTCGGGGCTGATTCTTACAACTCCCGCACCTTCACTGGGTCCAGGAGCAGCGGGTTCAGGACTGTTCACAACCTGCTTGCTCATATCCCTTTGATTGGTGTAATCCTAAAATGACAACGTCACATATTTTATCAAAAGAAAAAAACAAAAACAAAAAACCAAACACTGGGACTGCAGAGATTCTACGAATTTCTTTCCTCATACACAAAATGCGTGCGCTAGAAAAGCTGGATATAGAAGTGTTGCAGAACTTCGAGGTGCCCCGGCTCGCCTTCTTACCCTTTGATTCAATGCTAGTATTCTGGGGGAGAAAACAGTAAAAAAAAAAAAAAAATAAAATCCTCCAACCAACCACACCAGCATCTGCAAAACCCTAATTTGAGTTTAAATAAGTGTTTCTACAGCACTGCGCCTCCAGACCTCGTTAGATTTCACATCACGACTGTAGGATGCTCCCTTCTCCATCACCAGTGTAGAAAGATTCTTTAATTTTACGCCCCATTTCCCTTCTGTCATTCAACAATGCACATCGGATTTTTTTTTTATATATATATATATATACACACACACATAGGCAATAGACAAGCTGCCCTGTAGGCAGCGGGAAATGTTAAAA
>JAAGNO010025482.1:0-19455 GCA_033439905.1 Ceryle rudis | reverse complement strand
ATTCCTATGTTTAGATAGATTAATATATATAAACATATATTTTAATGTATTTATATAGATAGAGATATATATAAAAAGTTGGAGGAAAAATATATCTACCAAATATATTTGAAAGAAAAATACTTCCTGCTGCAAAGTTCTTCTTTAGTTGGGAATTATTTCTTTAGAAGGGACTGCTAATGTGAAGGGAAGAGAAGAGGGATGTTTCCCAGCAGTACAATGGTAACTGATGTGTCAAAGTTCATTAGTTCCCTGCATCTCCTCTGGGGAATAAGCACAAGCTCTTTGGAGTTTTCCTGTATCAAGACTACAAGTGTTTAGAGGGGTAGATGTACTGGCCACAAATGTCAGAATTTTAGTTATTTTTGCATGTATCTGCATTATGATTACATGTACACAGAAACATCTGGTCCAGCTGATGCACCCTATTACTGAATATTATTTATTACCAAGCACAGAGATATTTTTCACTTTTACTTTTTTAGTATTTGGAGGTGTTTTGCTGATAAAGCAAACTCAATATGAATTTAAGAGAGATGTTAATGAGATTTTGCATGCCTTTGAACCTGCTAAAAATTGAGAACATACAACTTTTATTTCAACACTCTTATCCTTATTAAAAATTGGTTGCATTCAAAAAATTTTTGATCTTTGAGGAGCTAGTTCAACACCTGAGAATATGTGTTCTCTTTGTAGTAAGGCTTTTCTGTTTCATGGAAAAAGGGAACCTTCACATTATCTAACATGGCCCTTCATTTTGGCATACCCCAGTTTCAAGAGATCAGATACAAAACTTTTAGGCTGCCTAATTAGTTAGTAGCTTCTCCAGAGCTCACTATCCTGAGTACTTAGCCAGTGGTCTCTGCCACTCTAGCGTTATCATCACTAATCTTGTTAGGTTCCCAACTACTCAACAAAAAGAGCAAGCCTGGAAGGAAGGTCTGTTGTTTGTCATGAAATGAGAACTAAGGGGTGTCCCATTTAACACTCAGGCAACACATATAAAATGAAACAAAACTCCCAGTGTTTAATCTATAAAACCTAGAGCTACAGGATACTATGGAACTAAAAAGCATACATAAATTCCATAAGTGAATTGAAAAACTCCAGGAGGTTATCAAGGGTTGGTAGTTACTATGCCTGATAAAATGAAGAGCCTGTGTATTGGTTCATACTTTCAAGAAAAGGATCACATACTTTAAGTTAAAAAAAAAAAAAAAGCTTTTTAATTTGTCTGATATTGATCCTAATAGGAACTGTTATTAATCAAAGAAACAGTTAGCTATTTATCTGGTATACAATCCATATGGAAGCACTGTTCTTCCCTATTAATGGTTTTGATGTTTGAGTACAACAGACATCAGAGCAACAGTGATCCAAGTAATTTCTATTGCACAGCAATGGCATCTGTCTTTATTCACATCCGCATAGGAAAGGAGATTATTTTAGTCAGCCACATTTTAATCCACATAATAAATGTTAAAAGTGAGCAATGAAAAGATTATTTAGTTAGAGATTGATCCTTTATTAATATTCTCACCACTGGATCCATCCCTACTGCTAGAGAAATTAATCATTCCTTCCTGTTTTTCATGTTTCAGAATAATCTGCTTCAAGAACTCCTGACAACACATCCTTAGGGTAATTAACTAAAATTCAGATTCCTTGTTACTGTGTTTCAACTTCAGCAAAGCACGAAGACTGAAATTCTACATATTCAACTTATTTGAATGGTTGTTACTGACAATTTTTTATACCACTGGCATTACCGTTCCTTTGTGTGCCTAAGGACGATGTTTCTTAGAAGCCTGGGGTACACTTATTAACTAATGAAAGAAATTGTGGCATCTTCAGTAAACAGTCTCTTTGTGGAAAAGATGGCTTATTTCTGATTATTTCCTGCAGAAAACAGAGTATATTAAACACATGATTTTTGTTACAAGAGAACTTGGGGCTTTTTTTAAGACTGTATCCTTACAGTGAAATTGTTTTCAACTGGAAGATTCCCATTTGTTATTAGAATGCAGGCTGGTTAAAATTGAACACTTTCCCATGCTGAATAACTGGTTTCAGCAACATCAAATGAGCCTTGCTACATAACAGCTTTCAGGTGCTTCAAGCTCCCTGACAGAGGCAGGAGCCTGAACTGTACTCTGCATCTCAAACCAGAATACTCAGCAGTTCCAATATAGTAACCTGGAAGTTAGAAAGTCCTCTGTCTTGTTTAGAAAAACAAGAAGAGCAATCTCAGGCAACTACAGCCCTTAAAACATCATTTCAGCACAAAAAAAATACTTGTTTCAATGATAGCTAAATGATGTTTCTCAGCTTGTGTTACTTGTGAGATGCTTTTGTCTCTTCGTTTTGATTTAGAATGAATCCAGATTTTGATTTATCAATGCTTTTGAAAATCAGAATTCTCAAGTTCAGGCCAACTCCGTCTGTAACTCTAACTTACTAACCTCAGCATGTTCAAAAAGTAGAAGAGTGGAAGAGAGAAAAGTCACTTCAGGAAAACCTAGGAAAAGCTGATATACATTGCAGAAAAATAAGCGTGAAGATGATTTTTGCTTTGGTATTTATTTCCAGAAAAAAAGAAATCTTAGAAAGGGTAAATTCTTGCAACCTATACTTCTCAACAGATACAAACAGGTGAGAGGGAAGTCAGTATTGTCTACATTTGGAGCTAATCCAAGAGCTATTACTGAAAATTAGAACAGTTCTATACAAAATGGACTATTCCTTTATGTAACAGCATCAATATTCTCCGTTGACTATGTCACTGTCAAGACTATGAATACAAAATATATTAATCCTTCCAATCACTGATTCTCTTCTGAAGATGGAAGATCTTGTAGCATTAATGAATGATATCTCAAGGTCTATCCACTTTGGCTACCAATATGGCAATAGAAACATGTTGACCCACATCCATTGACATGAATATTCCTTTCTTAGCATAAGTAGTTCCACTGGCTTTAGCAAGACTCACATGAGTAGCCTAACTCAATGCTTTAAAGCTTAGAAGTCCAAATTAGCTATAGACATGAAAAATTAACCAATAAAATGCCCCTGTCTATTCCTTCTTTTATAACATCTACAAATTCTGAGCTTATTAAACTTAAATGAACCTAAAGGTTTTAGCTGCACTGTTCATTGGTTTTTCTCCGTGTGCCTTTGTGCCACAGCAGGAGAGTTGCATGCCTTTGCAATATTAATATTTCTAAACATCTGGCATCTCCTTCATGAGTTCACAGAGTATTTGCAATGAAAGTCTAAGGAAAAAAAAAAAAAAGTAAAACTGTATTTTAAAACAAGTTTCCACGAATAAATCTCAACTATTTGCCTTCTCTGCAATGTGACTTTTTCAATAATGTACCTCTTTCTATTGGAGACATTTTAAAAAGGTGAATTAAATTATTTGAACGGATAAACTCCAGCAGTGTGAAATGGTCCAGCAGAAAACATATGTACCTGTATAATCTTTACTTTCACTCTCACAACAAGATTACCACGTTTATAACATTTAAACGAGACTCTAAGGAGAGATTCGGACATTAAACACACAGAGACACATATATACACAGCCCTTCATCTGTACATTTGGGGACTTACACATTAAAATATGAAGACATGTCATCTAATAGCACACTGTAACCATGTCAGCTCTTACTTGTTGGAAGTTATAAATAAATAAAACCAAAATTCAGATAGTTTTCATCACTGATTAAAAAAAAAAAAAGAAAGAAAGAAAAAAGAAAAAAAGAACAAAAACAAACCAGTTCTTATTTCAAATAAGAAAACAGACGTAATTCCCTTCTCATTAAAAGTCTGTGGAGAGGGAGAAAGGAGAAGGGCCTATTCCAGAAATGATTTTGTGCTTAATATTTAAAATTACATGTTTGTTATAATATTCACAATGGACTTTTTCATTATCCTCTGAATATTTGATTCTATTATAGAAACCTATGCACCCTAAGTTCTTACAGATGTACCAAACAAATGTTTTTCTCCATTCTGTATTTTAATTAATTTAGTGCTTTTTAAGAAAACTGGTCGATGACACATGAACTGAAACCATTATTCAATTCCTAGTGTCCATTACTTTCAGGATGATTATATTTAGGAACCACCTTATTTCAGCCTGTTGGTTTATCCCTCTTGAGCTAATTTAGTTTCCTAAAAAAGTATGTAATTTTTAAAATATTAAGGAAATTAAGGATCTTGGGTATTAACACAAGTAAACTGAATTTTAAGAAAGATAAAACTTTGTATCTTGCACATGTGGCTTTTGCAAACAGCGGTAATTATTCTTTGTGCCATTATGTTTACTGCTATATGTTTACTCTTTTAACTTTCAGTGATTTCTTTTGGTTTGTTCTATGTAGTTTTAGCTTGTTTATCTGCCCGTAGTATACTCTTCTTATGTAAAATATTACGCTTCTCTATACAAGGCAAAATCCTAACTTGCAAACAGCTACAGCTGTGAATGTTACCAGAGGTAAAATGTTATGATAGATCTTTAAATTTCTATTTTCAGTCAAAATTAAGGTGAAGGCCATTTGTTTACCAAGGCAGTTGGGCAGTTAATAATACTTGCAGGAAGTGAAAGGTTTTAAAAAGTACACCCCCAAATTCAGTGTTGTTAAGTAGCTCACTCTCACATAATTATCAAGAAAAATAAAATTTCACCTTCTAAAACGAGAATTTTGGATTGTGGAGTTAAATGGGCTCTGCATCTGTCATGCAGTTCTTTCAAATAAATAATACAGTCTGCAGTTTCATTATCTCCCTCACTGTCTCCTGTCCACAGTCCCTTTGATGACTCATGCTCGGACTACTTATCACCAGAATGCACTTTCAAAACACAGCACATTTCAGGCTTCATTTCCTTGATTCTGGAGTAAAGGAGAAGACCAGAGGGAAAATAGAGAGAGTGGTAGTTCATATTTCTCAAACTTCAGTTTTACAGAACCAAAATCTGATGTCAGAAAAGACATGTTATTCCTCTCAGCAGAAGAACAGTTCATTACTGCAAATATTATGCAGTGGTTTACAGACAAAAACAAAGCAGTTGCTTTCCAAGACCTCACAAATGCACGCTTTGTCAACCACAGACACCAAACAACACAGCACTATAAATTTTTCAGACCTCCATCAAGCAATTGAATTCTTTTTTCTATACACATTCTGAATGCAAATCATCAGCTATCATTATTCCTTTTCTCTTTGAATGCTCTGATCAGCAGAAAAATGGCTAATTTGTCATTTGAATAATCATAAGGCTTTAAAGTTACTACCCTAATTGAACAGAGCAGGGGAAACTTACTCTTCCCAAAGCTATTGCTTCAAGCAGTCTTTGCACTTAGCCTGCTCTGCAACAGGTAAAATAGGTAAACCTCAGCTCCATCTCTTCTGCCTCCATTTGTCATCTCTTTATATAGCTGCAGCTAGTTGGAAAAGTCATCTTTCTTTTATCAGGCAATTTGCAAAAACATACATGGGCTGGAAGAAGGCTGGTCTTAAATGAAGTGCCAGATGTGGAGCAATACTCCAGAAGTGACCATGACCAGGCAGATTGACCACAGCTGTGATGTCCTAAAGATACCTTCCTGTGCCAGAAGGTTTATTCTACAGCCAGACTGGGTAATGTTTTAAAAAAACACCTACTAGTGGAACTTGCTTTTTCAAGGAGAGAAGAAAAACAATATAATCTAATGAATCTAGTAGAGCTTCATTTTATCTCTGTCTCACATGTGCACAGGGAAAGTGAGGTGTAGAGCAGATGCATCGATTGAATCATTTTAATTCTATATTTCTCATTAATATTTTGAATTTTACATTATTTAGCTAAAGTAGAGACATTATAAATTTATGACTTTTATTAATCAAGTAGAATTATGGACATATCCCTTGCAGTTAACTATGAGTGCAGTTAAAGCAGACTCAATAGATACAACCTCACACAGATGTGAGAAAAACAGCAAACCTTCCCAAATTACAGCATTTATTTTTCATAGATAAAATTGAATTTGATGAGGTTTTACAAGTAAATTGGTAGCTAATTTCACATCGCAGTAATTATAAAATTGGCCTACTTGCAGAAATTCAGTGTTTTGTTGGGTTTATTTTTCTTTTACTTATGAACCAGATAACATTATTGAAGTTGTTTGGATAAAAAAAGATATACACACATATACACTTTGATACATATTTGTCTCAAATATATGTATCAAATGAAGGAGATGATGACCAGGAAAACAGTGTTTCTTAGAACACAAAAGATAGGAGACTCAGTTCAAAGGCAGCAGAATTAAAACAGAAAGTAATATTACATATATATAAGCTGCAAATAGAATATGGAACTTATGGAAATCATTACCTCAGGACATTTTAGTGGCCCAATGTAGTAAAAATCCTCATTAAGGATGTAAAAAAATTTATGGAAGAAATTTCCATCAGGTATCCACCAAAGTCCATCTATCGAACAGGTCTATAAAGGTCTATGCAAATATTGTATCTAGCATAAAAAGTCCAGGATTGCCAGAAGCTTGAGGGGAAGTTTGAGTTTGTTCTTGTCCATGAACTCTATGGTGACTTTTATTTTTCATCTCTAAAATGGAAATCTGGAGTAAGATGAACATTTTGGTGTGATCCCAGTTAGCCATTACTGTTTTCTTAACTTAGATTTAATCATTTAAATGTAGCTGAAATGTCAAGCTTCTTTTGAAGGTAATAGGGGAAGACTTGATTAAACAATCAGATAAAAAAAAATGCACCAAAATGCTTACTATTTATGTTCTTTACAATAAAATTTTTCTTTTAAACAACGCTGAAGAGCAGCACTTTCCTCAGTCAATTCCAATAGACTAAATAGTCTGTTATATATGATTTCCATATTCCCTTATTTTAGTGAGATTAAAATATGTGCTGTCTTCTGTTTGATGTTCGTTTCTTCAGACTGACTTTTTCCTTCCATTACACTCAACAGGAGTAAAATGCAGATTAACTTTCTCTAATGTATTTATTCTCAGCTTCTCTCAATTGTCTTTGTCTGTTGAAAATATACAAAAAAATAATAACTCATCCCTTCTAAACCTGTTGAGGAAATAGGGAAGCTCACTACGTTTTGAAAGAGATGGTCCTTTGCTAATGGTATAACTCTTAAATCCTGTCAGATGGGGTTCACTTCAGAAAAAAAGGCAAGAGGAAAGGAAAAAGTGGAAGAGTATCCAAAAAGAAAATTCTCTATGTGTGGGAAATAGTTACAATTCTTTTGAACTACTAGTTTTTCAAATAATCTGTTACAACAGAGGCAGGCAGCAGGGAGTAGGGTTCTCCTGTGAGTCCTGCCTACATTCTACCAACCAAACAGCTGTGATTCTGACAGCTCACATCCTTTACCAAATTTATTGTATATTCTTGGGACACATCAATATTACATGGCTTTTAATTTTGTAAATTATTTGCTAGTGTACCTATGTTATTTAAAGACAAATGAAAAAGAGCGAGTTATTCAAAATAGTTTTATTTAAACAAAATAGCACATGTTCAAATCTGGCTATTAGCAACAGAATTTCTTAGGACCATGTATGGCATCCTGTTTGTAGCACAAAGCAAGAGGGAGTGGGTGTCAGTCATAGCATAGCATTCACAGGGTGTGAACTGAAGCTGTAGCCAGAAGCAAGTTGTCCATTAGAAAATGTCACTGGGGGAACAGGAAGATTGCATCCAGTTTCCTATTCAGCTAACACCAGAGGGGTGCTGGCAATCAGGAGCACTACGAGCAGGTTGTGCAGGCAGAAAGCAGGCAGTTAAGGCTGCACTTGAGACAGAGGGGGCACTCAGTGTCCTAGAGGCTTTGCTCAGGGCTGCATCTTACTGCTAGAGCTGGCACGACAAAGGTGGCACCACAGGTCTTCTGCCCTGACTCCAAGGACAGAGGCCTCAAACCGTACCCAACAGCAGGATGTGGCCATTCAGCACTCAGGCCCCAGGGCTCTCCTGTACCCTGTGCCCTTCCTGAGGCTGGGGCAGAGGGCAGCAGCAGCACAGCTTGTAGGGAGCTGACTCTCTGTGCCAGCAGATGGAGGACCAGGGCCAATAAACTAGAGATAACAGGCTTTTTATGGAGATTTTGAGATGCAGAGCCCAAGACACATATGGCACAGGAAAAGGAATGAACATGTATGTATGCTTAAGCAGGAAGAGAAACTCTTGTAATGGTGGATCTTGGAGGCTTGTGACTTCTAGGAGAGAAAGGTGGCCCTTTCTCCTCTTTCATATATTTAGCTGAAAAACAGATGAAGGGCATCAAGCTCTGACAGGGCAAGCATTTGAGCTGGATGAGCCAGATCCACAGATCAGATCAAGGCAACAAAGAGTGATGGGTGACAGCAGTCAAAGACTTGCTGGTGCAGGGGAACTACATGCTACCAAGTCCCAACGTCTCAGTCTTGCTGCTTGCTAGGGCCCAGATGTGAGCCATTACAGTGAGATTTTCAAAACCACAGTCTTCTCGGTTTTGAAATTAAGACAAGTCCCAACATGTGAGCATTCACCTTTTGTTTATAAAGTTTTCAGGAGAAAATAAATTCAGGAAGTTCTAACAGTACAAGGCTATCAACCTCTACACTAAGTTACCTATTGCGAAGAGCATGGCAATTTGACTACATCCTCTGTGAGTATTTAAGTTAAATTACCACCCCTCTCCTTCCTGATAATTGTTTGATGGACTTCATTTTGCCAGAGGGATACATTTATAACTCAGAAAGGATGAAGAGTGCTATTACCACTGTAAAAATCTAACACTACAAGATGAAACTGAATGAATCAATGCACTTGAATTTTAACTAATCAATGTGTTTTGTTTTTTCAAATTAAAACTAGTGTGATATAGTTTCACTTAAGACATCCTAAATCAGCTTGAACACTTCTAAAGAAAACTTGTTACTTCTCTAAGTAGAAACTCTGCAGAAAACATAAAAACTCAATTACAAATCAAGCCAGACTTATCAAGAGCAACCAATGACATTCTGAATTGCTCCTCTAGTTAAAATATTTTAAAGTTTCATTCAGAAATGGAACAAACAAGGTTACACGTTTAGCTTTGATCAAGAATCTTAAGACTTTCTCAAGTAATAATTTTTACCATCTGATCTCAAAGCAGAAACTGAATAGTAAATCTCTGTGCTGATTTAAAGCATTTGCAACTAAACTGGTCATAGAGATTATCAGATAATTTGAAAATAAACACACAAGAAACTTGTAGCTAACCTTCTTATAAGGATTTTTATGAGAGTTTATGGCTCTGATTCACAAGCATTATTTCTAAATATAAAGATGCTTCAAGTAATGCAAATGTATAAATTCATTTTCCTCTGACTAAAACCAACAAGATTGTTCTCTTCCTTCCAGAGCAATCCATACATAGGAGACAGACTATACAAGGTGCTCTTTTTAACTCTGCAGGTGCAGATTCTCACTATACAAACCAGTAACTGAGAAATGATATCTTATCAGAATAAGAGGCTAGGGGAAGCATGTGTTTATGGAAAACTTGGAATATTGACAAACTAGGGTTTTCAGGTGGGTAGCATCTCTGACTATTTTAGTACCTAAACACTCACTACTTAACTAAATTGTTAAAGTACTGCTCCAAGCCACTTGGAGACTTTTCCTTAATGGGCTCCATGTTCAACAGGGGAGAGAGGTTACTCACAAATAGTCAATGTTTGTTACATAAAATGTGTTGCAAATGTACTATCTAAATTTAAAATACTTGATGAAGAGTCCTCAGAGGTCACTAAAGTTTTGGTTTTCCAGTTAGCTTATTTTATAGCTAGTGCTTAGAAGCTATCAAAACCATAACGAGATAGATCAATCAGATTGCTTTTATTGGTCTACTGTGTACAATTCAATATAGGCAACAAGAGTATCCACTGAATCAGACTTTGGAGGAATTTGCATTATACCATGGATTAGCTTTAACCTTGTGACTACTAGAAAAATCAACAGTTTGATAATTAATCACGTGAATATGTGTTTTAATATCAATAGTATATCTAATTGGAGTTTATATTTTTTTAAGAACTTAAAAGAATATAATGCTGGTAATAGATTGTATGTCTTTATTAAGAGAGTTCTGAAAGGCTCTCATTTGCAATTAAGACAGACTAGAACTGATGTATATTTTCCGGTAGTATTCATTTTGTATTTCAATTTATTTGAAAACAAACACAAAACCATTTGAAAAATGTAAATAATAACATATACCCATGATTTATGGATTGCTTTCATGCACTATTAAAATTTTTTCAAGTTTTCTTAGAAAGTCTGTATGAGTAAAGTCTCCAAGTGATGGGTATGTCAGTTACTGAGATGAAAAACTACAGTGTTTCAGAAAATCATAGCCAGAGAATTATTTAAGGTTCTCTATGGATGTGACACTTACTGCATACCACAAAGGTCATCTTGATTGTTGTAGTAATCTTTGATCACCAGGAGATACAGAGCAGCAGAGACAAAGAGACACTCATGTAAGTGGTATGAAATTAGGGTTTTTTTTGCTATTAGAGTATCAGATTTGCCAGCTTCAAGAATAATAACCTTATCATCAGAATATAAGTTTTCTTTTAAATAAATAATTTTGTTCAATAATATTTTTTTTCTGCATTCTACTGGTTTAGTTTCCTACATTTACCTGTAAAATTTGTCCAAAACAGTTAACGCCTCAAAACATACTCTAAGAATCAATACTCTGTAAATGCTAGCAAATATTGATAATATGGCCCATATCTTTAAGTTATAGTCTTGTTCTGATGCCATGTTTGTCTCTGGTAAGAGTGTATGTGCATCTGTGTGTCCTACAGGAGGGAGAGGAAGACCAGATTGCCAGTTGGTGTTGCATTTAAAGGTAATAACTATTATTTAAAGGTAATAACTATTATATTTGACTATTATAAATAGGAATTACTGTCAGCAACAACAGTTTCAAGAGAGCAAAAATAATTTCCACTCTCAAGAAATGCAAATGAGACTGGACCTACTGTCCTATACAGTCTGGTGCATGAGTTAGTGGTAGGAATGGCAAATCACTTATTTTTGTTTACCAGTGATATTGTTTGTAAATTACTAACCCTGGTCACGGCAGAACAGGCCTCTGACCAGTGGCAGGTTATGAGTATATTCTCCACTATCTGTTCTTATGGAAGTCGTTTAACAGGGAAATCTTATGATAGCATGGGTAAGGAGGATAACACACTGTGTATCCTGTGTAAGCCTAAAGGACACGGTAACCTTAGCTACAGATGTAAAAGCAGAAATTGGTTTCCTTAAAGGTATTAGCTGTAAAGTTTAATTTACAACCTCAAGGCTATTCCTTTACTCCAAATGAAATGCTTCAAGAAGCTGAGGCCAGTAAAGTACCTTAAATAAATAAATAAATAAATAATTTTATTGCACCTATCTGGGGTGCAAACAAGCTGCCAGAGTTACATGGGCAAGATGAGCTGCTTCCTGAGCAGGCTCCATGCCAGATGATAGTCATAAACAAAGCTCAGGAAAGGCCACTAAAAGAAGAGTTACCCAAAGAAAATATCAAAGACAATTTAGAAGTGAATAATATGGTGTGGCCACCACTAGTGATGACATGAATGATGGATATGAAGAGCTACTTAGGGTTTTGTAATAAACTGACACTGACAGCTAAAAAAATCCTGGGGACTTGAAATTATTCTTTCATGCCACCAAAAAGAAGTAGTGAAAAAGAGAGTAAGAATTTGTAGTGAGGGACATAATAAAAAGTCCATCTATCACAGTATGTGGTCCTTCTGCCTATGAATATAACTTTTGTTACAGCGACCAGTAGCTCTACAAATGCACTAATTTGGGGACATCACTAAAGCGCTAACATTGCACAGAAAGAGGCTTATTCTGTTAGGATTATCCTCTGAATATATCTTCAGGGAACTTCTAGAAGACTACAATCCCTGAATGAGTTATTTCCTACAGTAGCTTCAAATGTTATGATAGCATAGATCATCATGAAGTCCCATTGCTAAGGGTAAAGGGATGTATGATAGCATAAATATCCCAGGAACAATCTATGTTTATCAGAATCCTGCTTCAGCCAGTATCAAAAACTGAGGAGTAGGTAAGAGCAATTAAAGCCACTTACTAGGAAAAGTAGACAGTGGAAAAGTCAGATCAGCTATACTGGAAACTGTCTCTGCTCTGTCCCAGAGCCTCTGAGGAGGACAGAGGTTAAAAGCTGTGAATCACATGCTCGAATTAACAGAAAGAGCCCTAGAGGCCAAGAGAAGTAATACCTGCTCTTACCCTATGCTAACATGCTCTCCAAGGATGAGGAGTATTTTGACAGATATGATCAAGCAAGACACTAGACTGTGCTAAAACCAGGCAGTATTTCTGTGAGACAGCCCTACATCAGATTTCCCCCAGTGAGTCAGGTAACTGTGCAAGTCATGGTGAATTTTGATGTGCTAGAGAACAGGCTGATTAAGCAATCACCTTGGGCATCTTCAATTATAGTTGTAAAAAATGCTCAGTGGAGTGTTCTGGCTGTGAGAGCTTTAATTCATAGAGAGCTCAGAAAAGCTCCCCACTTCCACACACTAGATGTCAGATACAAATAATTTTGTAGTTTGAATTTGATCCCTTGCTATCATTTGATTAAAGTAGCTTCTAAGGATCAAAGTAAAGCTTCCTTTCTGATACGCTATTGATTGTTCCAGATTTTAGAAAGTCCTCTCAATTCATGAATATATCAGTGTCATCTAACTAAGTCAACTAACAAACGAACTAATGTATCTATAGTTGTTGAAGCAAGAGAAGAGATAGAAAGTAAAAAACAAACAAACAAACAAAAAAACCAAAATATAAATTTAGTGCCTTTTCTTTAAGAGTTACAATTAAGCTTGTAGGAAGCCTTCATCACGTTTCCAATAAATACAATAGGTGCAAGAGCAGATGAAACTTCAAGTCTAAAAACTGATTATTACAAGCTGTTGGAAAATCCCTGTTGAGCTGGAGAAAAGGTAACTGTCTCTAGGCATGGTGATTTGAGGTATTTCTAACAGGTTACAGTTTTTGGTTGATTTGTCAGACATCAGGAGTGTTTCTTACATTCACCTGGTTTTCCAGTTTCCAATAGGTATCTGTTCATCTAAGGACAATAATCTACTATGGAAGCTTAACATACAAGAAAGGAGATAAACAGTTAAATCAGATCTTGGCAAACCAGCTTCAGCAACTTTCTTTTTAGGAAGCTGTTTGGAATTTAAAAAGAGAAAGTTGACAGCAATATTACAATGTGAGAAAGAGGCTGAAAAGAGGTCTGAGAAGAGCCTGAAAAAAGTTACAACAGGGTTCCCCTGGGAAAAGTTTTAATAAAACAGTTTGCGAAAGGTTACGGAGTTGCCTTTTGTAAAAGAGAGCAAAACGTAGATATAAGGCCAACTGAGGTGAGTGAAGACAAGCAACACCTTGTCTATCGTCTTCAACATGAGTGAATATCCATGCTCTTTTAAAAAATGTGAGCTAGATAAAAACGTATTTATCTTTAAAAATAGGCGGTTTTCCAACGACTGCAAACTTTTCTGTTTATCCTCGTAAGTACAAGGAATGATATGTTCCAAAACTTTGTTCAAAGGTTATCTGTATAAGCACATTTGCTTACAGCTACTTGCTGCCATCTGAATAGTTTAAACTGCAAATCACAAGACCCATGACTTCAGTGGGAGTCTGAGAAAAGATGCACACATCACAGTGTGAATTTGGAGAGCAAGTTCTAGAGACAAGCACTCAAACAATTGTCTTTAGCTCTCAGGATAAAGCACTAGGAGGAGAACCAGTGTCACAGAGCAGCTTTAATTCTTAAGTGTACTGTGAATAGAAACATCCTATCTATCTATAACTATTTTTTTTACTACACAACTATATCAAAAGTTTTAATAAAAGGCTAGAAATACCTCATGATAGCTCTTCAAAGGTTGCACATTTTTTCTGAAGTGTTAGGTTTTTAATTTTTTGTACCTTCTCTGCATGAAGAAATTTTTTAATTTTTTTTTAATTTTAACTCACTAGTGATAGAGAATTCAAAGATATTAGATGTCACCAGTTCACCTTCTGACATCTCAGAATCATTATATAGTTGGTTTTTGACTTTAGTTTTCTGGAATTATTGAAGTTATAAACTAGCATGCCTTTGTAATAAAAAGTAAAAGGAAAAGAGGACACATGGAAGTAGTTGCTAAGAAGGAAATCAGAATGCTGACTGTATGTACAGGAGAGAGAATTATAGACTATATCTGTCATGTTCTTTACAAAGTAAACTCAGATATTGATTCCTCACTGAAAGATTTCCATTACAAGTGAAATTTCTCCAGTCATATAGCTCAAATCTTACTAAACTTACTCCAAAATAGACTTGAGTAGGCATTGCAAGCACAGCTGATGACTTTCTTATTACCACTGCTAGCAAGAACATCTGACAAAGATCTTAAAATACTGAAAAAAAATCAGAAATTTAGTGATTTAAGCAAGTCTAAACTACAAGCTGTCCAGAAGTACCACAGAAAGAAATAATCACCTACAATGACCCAGACAGAAAAGGAAAGGTAACTGGTTGGTCAGTACATTAATGAGTAGTCTGAACAAAGGATGAACTGTGAGGTAAAAACAACTGTTGGTGAAGTTGATTCAAGACAGGTAAGTCGAGGTCTCTTGAGGTACAAAGAGTTAACTAAAGGACATATGACTGGGATATACAAAATCATGAAGATCAAACAGCATCACTATCTCTTCCACCAAGGGAACTGGGGATTATCACATGAACTGAGAGCAGTTTCAGAGGGGGAATCAAAACAACAATAACAACAGTGAAAGAGAAAGGGAAAAATAAAATAAGAGAAGGACAATGATAAATCATTACTTGTTGAGATTCGTGTCCTGCTGATAAGCTTAACTTCTCAGAAGGAAGGAAGAGCAACACTGTGAGAAATAGAAACAGACTATGGGCTAATTGTATCATTCTCTGTGCAAGCATATGAGCAAATATAAAATAAATGTAAATAAATCTTTATGACAAATATACATATACATGTAGCACTTGAAGATCTTTAGTTATTCTATTAAAATTTGTCCCTTGGGATAAAAAACACATAACCATCTGCAATTTTGGTGTTACAAGCAGAGCCAACTGAAGATCTATTGTTCTTCAAGGTAAGCAGGTACTATTGTTTATTCATTAACTGATTATTTTAAGATCTATAAGCTAATAGATGTTGTCATTAAAAATACTATATTTAAAAAATAAAATAAAATCAAAAAGTGCTTACCTGTCAGGCAATAAATACATGTTGTTGATGTATTTATTACAGGATTAATATTCCTTTTCAACTTTTTTTTAAATAGTGATGAAGGTCTATTATTTCAGTCTTTATTAATATTCAAGTGACATCAAAGTCTACATCCTTGGGGGAAAAACTCTAGAATTCATACCAAGTGACTAGAACATTTCACATTCAGCTAGTGCAAGAAAAAGAGAAAAAAAAAAAAAAAATTTAAAAGTGTTGTGTCTGGCACAGGTCTCTCTGACAGGCCTAGGCATATAGCATGTAAAATCTAAAAGCTGCTGGAGTATAGCTAAATGCTGCTATCCAAGCTGTCATAACTGTATTGCAGTTTAAAGATATTTCCTGACAAGAAAATTGAGAAAGCTGTCTGGCTAGTAAATTAAAACCTTCCTCCTCTTTTAGTGGCCAACCAACAGATGCAGTTTAGGTCACAGATGGTGTTTTTTATGTTTTGGTCTCCATACACATCTTCAGCACAAGTGCTTGTTTTCTTTACCACTAGAAATTAAAAGTTATTTTAAAAATCTCTGCCAGTACACCAAGCTATTCACAAACCATTGTCAGCTTCAAAAGGTAAAAAGCTGCTAAGCAGGTAAGCTTCAGAAGTGCAGTCTGGTTTTTAATGATCTCATAATTTAAGCTGATAGTGCATTTTTACTGTGGAATATGTTATCATGTGATTAAATTCCCTTGAAGAGCTTTAAGAGGAGCAGAAATACCATTAAAAACAAAAGGTATATAAGAAATTGAAAGTAAAAAATAATAATAATAAACTTAAGTATTTAATTGGTTTAAAAGTCTAAGTTAAAGCTCCCAAGTGGGTTCAACATTTCACTTATAGGTGCCACTTATTTATCTTATTTCCCCTGCACTCCACAAGATTGTTTCTCTTGTCTTCTGTGCTCCCTGCAAGGGGGCTCTGCTCAGCACAGATGGCTGTCAGGAGTGTCAGCAAGTGCTGCTCAGTCCAGCATGTTCCTGGATGTGTGCCCTGCTGTGCCTTTCAAGGGTCCCTTCAATCAGGGCATCACAGAACCAGCAACAAACTCTAAAGATAGTCTCCAATTTCCTAAATGTTCATTTTCAAAGATGTAAAATTCTGGACTTAGTATCGAGAAGTGTTTATCGCTGTGACACTAATTTCAGAAAACCATGACTCTGGAACACTTAACTTAAAGGGAATTTCCATTTCTTTTTTTTTATTACTTTTTTTTTTTTTTTTTTTTTTTTTAATTCTTTTCCAGACCAATGTGTATGGGTGAAGATGAACAAATTCATTTTCATTCTTACTGCAAAGAGTAACTGGTTGGCACCATGTTATTTAAAACAAATGATGTTTTGGGTGACCTTTGTATAAACTGTCCATGAGAAAAATATAAAAAGCAACCTTGACAAAATCAGAAGTTGATAGCTATGCACAAAACCAGTGGGGTTCTCTAACAGTCTGTGGAAGCAAATGTTTGTTTTTTCCAAGAGTGAGCAAAATGTCAGGGTAGCTCAACAAGTTTACTGAAGATTCTTTGTTGACAGCTGAATTTGGTGACTTGAGAAGTACTTTGTGATCCTGTATTCCTGTAAGAAAGACAAAGCTTGCTAGGGAAAATATTAATCTAAATATGAACAAACCTAGAACAAATTTCACAAATTGAACATCTTGTTCTATACAAGGAATTCTTTATAACCTTTTTCATTTAAAGTAATTTCAGTAAGGCAAGAGATCTAATGAAGCAACAGAAAGACCAAGATCATTTAGCTATTAGGCCCAGCTCACTCCCAATTCAGAGTTAAAGAGAGAAAGCCTGAAAAACACACACTGGCCAAAATACTACCGGTTCTGATCCTTCTGTATAGTGTAGCTTATACACATTCATTTTTTTACTAAATTTAGATTTCTTAGTCTTTAAGTCTTCTTTAAATTTTCACAAAAAATGGGAATGTTCTTCTGAACACATAAGAAATTTCTTCTTTGAATGTTTCATTGATCACAGTTCAAATAGTTGATACCTGGAGTGTAAGCAGTTTAAGGACAAAGACTGAATAACATGTCACAGAAGTGGGAAACTTTTTGATGACACTAAAAGATGAAAGGATGAACTGCATCAAGAATTATTTTCTTAGTTTTACCACTAAAGAACATATTAAAAAACAAACAACGTGAAAAACAAAAAGACAAAAAATTAACTATCTTAGTGTTCATGAAAGCTGCAGAGGACTTTGACTCCATTTAACAGGCATGCAGTGTCTGTTTCACTCTATCACTGCTCAGAAATTCATTCAAGGAGAAAAGCAAACAGACTATGAAAACGACTGTAAGTATGTGGAACAGCTTTG
This sequence comes from Ceryle rudis, assembly GCA_033439905.1. Classification (NCBI taxonomy): domain Eukaryota; kingdom Metazoa; phylum Chordata; class Aves; order Coraciiformes; family Cerylidae; genus Ceryle; species Ceryle rudis. The sequence continues at coordinate 1,747 of JAAGNO010025482.1, read as the reverse complement.
TTTTGGAGGAAATACGGTAAGAAGGATGTAACTAGCACTTTTTTGTAAAATCATCATGTTGGAAGCACATCACAAGTGCAGCATTAGAATGATAAGAAGGCTACTTGATGCATAGGGCAGATTTGGAAGCACAGGGCAAAGTAAGAAACTTCCAAGATCAGTAAGGTCACATCTTGCTCAGCTGTGGTCTCAGAATATCTTTTTCCTCTTAATTTAGGGGAAACAAAAAAAAAAAAAAAAAAGAGAGAGAAGTGACAGACTTCACAATGAAGAATCCATTTTGTTTAATGACTGACCTTTTACAGATATTAATTTGATAAGTGTTATTCAGTAGCTAACTCACAAGGAAACATCAAAGTAAGTCAGCTTAAAATTAAAAGCTATATAGGAATTAGTTTTATATACACCCAGTCACACAGATGCAAATAACAGCTGTAAAGGTGCAAAAAAAGCATTTGACAGAAGTTTGGGAATTCTTAACTTTTCTGAAGCAAAGGGTGATGGCAAAGCCTTGGCACACACACACAGACTTTCTTTCCCTACAACTGCCCCAAATGAGAAATTCAATGAGAGAACTCATTTCTACAAGGGGCACAGCGCAGAAAGTATATTGACCTTAAAATGCCTTGGACAACAGTTATCAGAAAGAAAATAAATCTAACACACAGTTTTTAGGATGCCAGTTATAAATACTTTTTTCTCTGGCAATTTAGATATAACTCAGCTGTCAGGCCCCTAGAAAAATGCCTCCTCAGTCACCCTCAAGCTCTGTTATTTCAACTGATTGCTGACTTCAGTTGGTTAAAATTTCAGTTAAATTAATTTCCCCTACAGGGAGGTACATGAGGCTCCTGGTTGCAATGACCTAGTCACTCCCTCATAGACACATTTACCAATGATAGTCACAAATATGCAAAAGATATATTTCCCTTTCTCTTGAAATAAAATCCATCTTTGTTGCTAGCTTGCATCTTCCACAACATCTCTGAGTATGCATAACCTTTTGATAGTCAAAATGTAATCTTTCTTGTTCTGGTAATATGTCAATCACCTAACAAAATGTTTAAAATATATTAAATGTTTAAATATATTGCCTCCAGACAGTTACACTGGGATTTCCTTTTCACTGTATTTCACAATGCATTCTAATGCAATACTTTATGCTTGTACTATACTCTAGACATTCACAAAACTGTAAAGGTTTTGTTCAAGCATGGGTTAGAATACGAAGTGTCCTATTCACTTCATGTAAAAACAGGCTGAGAATCCCAGGGAGTACAGCTTTTCTTGGGGGGGGACTTCAGTAAGTGCTAAGGATAAACTACATACAGTATGCAGAATACAGTATACAGAATTTTTCATGAGAAACTATATGCAAGAAAATCAGCTAGTAATGAGATCCCAGATCCTCAAACTCCCGAGTTCCTCTTTGTAATTCAAACATCTTCAGCAATGGACAACTAAGTCAGATTTTACAGGCTTCTCTTGTACCATGCTTTTACTCTCTTAGTTTGTACTTCTTAAGCCTTGGAAAGCTTCATATGTTTTACAAGACTAATTGTACAAAATAAAATGGAAACTATTTCTGAATCTGTTCATTTCAATACATGCAATCTTTAGAGTACTCTAGTTGACCTTACGCACCTTTTACCCTGTTTTAAGTACATAGGGCAGGATACCATAAATCATACAACTGCATAAAAATCTAGCATTTGCTAGAATAGTTAGAACTGTGAATTTCTTCCTA